>PVLA01005917.1:0-135237 GCA_004027455.1 Hydrochoerus hydrochaeris
TCTCTCTCTCTCTCTCTCTCTCTCTCTCTCTCTCTCTCTCTCTCTCTCTCTCTCTCAATTGCTTTAGCTATTCTGGGTCTCTTTTGGTTCCATACAAATTGTTAATAACTTTCTAAAATTATGAAGAATTTTATTGGCATTTTTATAGCTACTACATTAAATGTGTATATTGCTTTTGATAATATGGCCATTTTGAGGACATTAGTTATCTCTAGCCAGGAAAAAGGGACTTATTTCAATTTTCTAATGTCCTTGTCAACATCATCAATGAATGCTCATTAGTTTTATTATAAAAACATTTGATTTCCTTTGTTGATTCCTAGGTATTTAATATTTTTGAAGCTATCATGAATGGAATTGTTTTCCTAATTTTTTTCTAATTGGGTTCATTATTGATATAAAAGAATGTTATTTGTTTTGGAGTACTGGTTTTGTTTCTTGCCATTTGCTACACTTATTTCTAAGATTGTTATGGGGGAATTTTTGTGATCTCTGTAAAGGATCATATCATTTATAAATAGAGATAATTTACCTTCTTTCCTTCATATTCATTTCTCTTTATTTATTTTCTCTTAAAATTTCAAGTATTATATTGACCATAGCACTAAGAGGAAAGTTTAAAGTAGTGAATAAATGCAGTACAAAAATAGAACAATGCCAAATAAATAACTACATGTTGCGTCTCAAGGCTCTAGAAAAACAAGAACATTGTAAAACCAAAACAAGTAGAAGAAATTATAGAAATTATAAAGATCAGGGCAGAAATTTTAAAAGTTGAGACCAAAAAATAAAAACCAGAGTGGATTCTTCAAAAGGACACCTTTTCTACCTCTGTCTCTCTCTGTCTGTCTCTTTCTCTCTCTCTCTAAATATATATATATATTTGAATATATATATTTATTTATATATATATTTATTTATATATTTATTTATATATTTATATAAATATATATATCTAAATATATATATTTGAATATAAATATATATTTATATATATTTATTTATATAAATATATATATCTAAATATATATATATTTGAATAAAAATATATTTATTTATATATATATATATTTATTCATATATATATATTTATATAAATATATATATATGAATATCCTGGAGCCATTTGTGTATGCCACCTCTTCTAGTCTTCTATTTTTCCAAATTCTGTTCATTTATATAGACATGAAGTAGAATGGTGGCTGTTAGGGTGTGACTTGGAGAGGAATAGAGACTTAATGTTTTGTTTTTGTTTTTGTTTTATTTAAAGAGAAACAAAAGCATGTAAAGGGTAGAGGTAATATAGAATTCCAAAAATAAATAAATAAACAATAAGAAATCACTAGTTAATAAATTACATATTATCCTCTTAGAAATAGTTGCCCAAGTTACAAAATTAAACCATACAAAGTAGATAGTCAAACAGTGAGAGTGTAAACAGCTATACATGCATGAATCTCTGTATTTCTATACTTTCTATATTAGAGGGAAAAACAAAACTTAGCAAGATGAAACAAAACAAATTCCTTTAAGAACATGAAACCAAAAAGTCATATAAAACCACAGTACAAGGTGATCTACAATGATTAATGTGTTATTTCTTATTATCTTCAATAGAATGTCTATATGATCAGGCAAAACTGAATATAGCAGTATAATTGAGTATAGCAGTAAAAAAGAATATTAATAAAAATAAAACATTGTAGACAGTATAAAACTTCAAAGGCAGGTCATAATCAAACCATAAGGATATTCTAGTGGATCTTGTCATCTTATGTGCAGTTGCCTATAGTCTCAGACTTGATACTATCAATCATAACAGCTTTGAATAAAATCTATCAATACAAAACAGTGATCCAACAAGCCAGATTTGATTACGATCAATCATGGTAAAACAGTATAGGTTTTACAGAGTTTTAGATTAAGTTAATAGGAAATTAAGGATGATTACCTTACTATATCCTGTTATTTTTGGGATTACTGTCTGTGCCCTCAAATCTAGTACAGGTTTAATGACTGGATATAATATAATTAAGCAGAGTGGTGTGAGTAATATGGGTTTTAAATCCTGTTGCACTCTTAACAATATAGTGTATCAAGGCCACCTGTGTTAGAGTTTCTAGTTATCCTTCTCTGCCTCATTTCTGCTATGCTATTTTCCTGCCTTGTTTGTCTAGTTTTCTCCTTCATTCTACTGCCTGCCCACTCATTGAGGCCTTTCTGCCACTGTTCCTAAAGTCCTGGTATTTTTTTTCTCTCTCTCTAGAATGTCCTTCAGTATTCTCTGTAGGGTTGGATTGGTGGTCACAAACTCACCCAGTTCCTCTTTGTCATGGAAGCATCTTGTTTCTCCATCAATTTCTAGTGACAGTTTTGCAGGGTACATCAATCAGGGCTGGAGGTTATTTTCTTTCAGGATTTTGAATACTTCACTCCAAGCTCCTCTTGATCTGATGGTCTGTGTTGGGAACTCAGCCAGGATTCTGATGGGTTTACCTTTATAGGTAATCTGTTTCTTTTCTCTGAAGGTTTTTAATATTCTGTTTTTATATTGAATTTCTGGCATCTTGATTATTATATGTCTGGGTGTAGATCTGTTTTGGTTGTAGATGGCTGGAGTTCTGTATGCCTCACACAACGGAATGTCATTTTCTTTTCCCATGCCTGGGAAGTTTTTCTTAATTATTTCTGTGAATAACCTTTGTAATTCACCTATGTGTATTCCTGCTTCTTCATTCACATTTCTTATTCTTAAATTGTAGATTCTCTTGTCATCTTCTAGCCTTTGTATTGTTACTGCCTGTTTCTTTGTGGTTTTTAAGAGATCTTTCCTTTCATGATCACACACTGCCAACTTGTCCTCAAATTTTGATAGTTTATCCTTAGTTTCTTTTAAGGCATTTTGCCAGCTTTCAATGGAGTTTTTAATTTCCTGGTAG
This sequence comes from Hydrochoerus hydrochaeris, assembly GCA_004027455.1. Lineage (NCBI taxonomy): Eukaryota > Metazoa > Chordata > Mammalia > Rodentia > Hydrochaeridae > Hydrochoerus > Hydrochoerus hydrochaeris. Next base: position 2,940 of record PVLA01005917.1, read on the forward strand.
TCTCTTTGAATCTGCTTCATGCATTCTATATTTTCTTTATATTCTTTATCGGATATTTCTCTCCTTTTTTTGTGTTCCTCCCTTCTTCCATCTGTATCATCCTGAGACATGCTCCCTGAGAGTATTTCTTTTATTACTCTCCTCATATCCTGCTTTACCTGATTTAATATTTCAGTTTTGAGCTCATCTGCAAAGTCCCAAAGATATCTCTTGATGTCCATTGAAGCCATGTCTGATGTCGTGTGTTTGCCATCCTCAGTCTCCCTTGTTTTTCCTTCTCCTGGATCAGTGCTCACAGGGTTCTGGACTGGGGGCCCCCTCTTGCCTCTCTATCCTGTCATAGCCCTGGCTTCCTCCACACAGGTTACATTGCACGTCCCAGCCCTCTTCCCTGTTGGCCACATTTCCTCCGAAGTGTGCTGGCAAGGGAACTCTGCCCTCTCCTGCCTGCTCTTTTCACTGAGGTGTAAGCAGTGACTGTGTGTGCCTGCCCCTCCCTGCCAGCCCAGCCAAACTTCAGGTGCCTTCACCATGTTAGTGCGTGCTAGGCTCAGGGAATCGATTTGGGACAGCTCATTGGGTCCCAGCCAGGGGCGTGGCCCAGTCCGAGGAAATCCCACAAATCTGCTCTGGGGAGGGAGCAACCATCTGAAGTCACTGTTGCTCCCAGTTCAGGCTCCTCCCGCCCGATTCCAACATGTTGCCCATTTGGTTGCACCTTTCCCGTGGTGGTGGGTCTCATTCCCAGCATCGACCGTGAATTAGTGAAGGTCCCTTTGCTGGCTCCACTCTCCATTGGGCTCACTAACCCTCAACTTCAGCACTGCTGTGCTTCCTGTGAGTGGTGGCAGGAATGAGTTTGGGCAGCTCTGCCAGCCAGCATGTATTCAAGCTGGTGAACACTTGACAAGTTACCATGAAAATGCTGTGTCCTGTAATTTTTAGCTGTTTCAGTTATAGTCCCGAAGTATTTGACAAGCTTTTTTATGTTTTAATTTCTTCCTGTGTCAAGAGGATCCATCTCCCTCTGTCTGGGTCTCTCCAGGGTGTTTTATTCTGGCATATGATTTGTTTCTCCCAGGAGGCTTTGTATTTGTTGCTTACTAATCGGCCATCTTGTCTTCTCTCTTGAGACTTAATGTTTAATTTATAAAATTTAACTTGCTGACTAAGAAATAATTCATTACATTTGGCTTCTAGGTTTTAGTGTTCTCCCTTTGAATGTCCTGCTCCTATAGGTCACATTGTAGCAGAGGCTGCAGTAGAGCCATGTAGGCCCCATAGAAAAAATGGAGCCTGAAGACAGCTGTAATATTTCTTCATTATTTTGTCACAGCTTAGGTGTCACCCTTTTAAAATTCAGCCAAGTAGCCCAGTTCTAGAAAAGCAGTAGCACTGGCCATAGTCACCAGCTGAGGACCACTTTCCCATCAATCTCTAAAGGTCCTGATCCTGCCCAGGGACCTGTCTCTATAACTCCCAAATAATAACTACAGTGGGACAGTAGCTCATAATCAGCTTTTTGGAAATATCAAACTCAGGCATAGGTTCAGAAATCCAATAAAGTATACAAAGGTAATATTATCTATTCAATCGTATAGGTTGCGTTTCATGCATACATCTATGACAGAGTAAATTATGAAAAGGATATTCACAGTTAACCGAGAAAGTATTACTCATCATTAGCTGTCAGTCACATCAGGGAGAGCCTCTGGGAGTATCTAGACTCCACCAAAAGACAACTCCCAATTTTGGATTTGTGCCAATTCCCATTCCCACTTCAGCCTACTCCTCCTGGAGCATACTATCCCATCAGTACATTTTGCCTGCTTGATCTTTTGTATCATTGTGACTGGCCCTCCTCCTTATTCAAGACACCATGGTGGGGCAGCCAATGTGGGAAATGCCTGGGGCCCCACAACCAGCTTGTTGGGAGAAACCCAGGAGAATATCAAGCAAAGGTGCAAAAGGCAATCTCAGACTTCCAGAACAAGTCTGAGAGATACAGTCATGGAAGAAAATGGGTCACAAACCTGAAATCTCCAACAGGACAACAACTAATGTAAAGAAATGACTTCATGAGACTGTAAAAGTAATAAAATTAGGAATAATGTCTCGAGTAAAAGATGAAATGAAAAACACAATGAAAGAATTGCTCAGCATATCTAAAGAAGACATAAATTAAAAAAGAAGAGCATAGGAAAATGATGGAGACCTTTAATGAACATTAAAGAAAGGAATTACAAGGTATGAAACAGATTCAAAAAGATATCTAAGAAATGTAAACTTCCATTACAATCTGGCAAACCCACATGAAAGAGACTAAAGATAGACTTTCAGACCTTAAAGACAGGATTGCAACTAGCGATCATGAAAGGAAAGATGTTTTAAAAATAACAAGAAACTAATAAATAACAATTCAATGGCCACAAGATGATGCAAAGACAAATAATTTAAGAATGGTAAGCATTAAGGAAGAAGCAGGGGTTGACACAAATGAAGTTAAAAGGCTATTTACAGAAGTAATAGCAGAAAACTTTTCAAACATGGAAAAAGGAGCTGGTATGCAGATAAGCAAGACATATAGAACTCCAAATAGTCAAAATCAAAGTAAATGTGCACCAAGACATATAATAATCAAGATTCCAGAACTTCAGCACAAGAACAGAGTATTAAAACTATTAGAGAAAAGAAACAGATCACTTATAAAGGAAAACCAATCAGAACCATGGCAGACTTGCTGAAGCATATTCTAGAGAGAGATAAAGATGACCATGGTTCCAGAAACAGCATCAGAGGAGGATCGCCAAACAAGACAGGCAATTGAATGAAAGGGAAAAGTGGAGGGCCAACAACAGGAGGACAGCATGGCAGAGACAAACCAGTGTATGCTGGTTGTAACCATTAGTGTTGATGGCCTCGATTCAGCACACACACACACAGAAAAAATATACAGGAGGAGTGGATCAAGAAACAAGAACTATCAATATACTATATACAAGAAACACATTTAACTCAAAAAGAAATTCATAGCCAGAAAATCAAAGGGGAGAAAACAATTTTTCCACGTGACAGGAGACCAGAAAAAAGCAAGAGTAACTTGCCCATCTACCACAGAATGGATAAGAAAGACGTGATATTTTCACACAATGGAATAGAAAGCTACCCAGCTATAAAGTAGGATAATCCTGAGGTTCTTTTAGGTAATTGGATGCCACTGGAGATCATGTTCATGGACAAAACAGTTTGAACTCATCCTGATGAACAGTAGCATAAAAAACAGAAGGAGTTAGCAAAAAAATGACAAACAAACCAACACAACAAAATCACAGAACATTTGTACCCTAGATAGATCTATTCTCCAGAAACAAACAAATCTATTCTCCAGAAATTTGCATAACTTTCTATCTTTTCTGCAAGCTGTTTCTTTGCCCGGGATGCTTTTTTCTATAGTTTTTACTTCTACTGAATCCCATTGATTTTCCAAAGCTCAGTTCAGATGTTCTCTTTTTGCTTAAGGCTTTGCTTTATCTCCATTAGGAAGATAAAATTTCTTTCTAAAGCAGGTTGCACAAATCATTATTATAACATATAAAATATTAAGACATACTAACTTGGTAATAATGGTATATTCAAAACTTTTGTGAGAGCTCATTAAAGACATGAATGACATTTTACTCATTTTTCAAGTTCCCTGAGTGTTTTGGCAAGAGAAAACAATGCAGGCATTCAAATGAATGAACAAAGAAAGGGAGAGGGAAATAGGTACATTATTTCCTTTTTCTTCATTGCTTTTCATTTTTAGAATTTGTCTGAAGATGAAAAGGAAAGAAAACAAGTGTAGATCAATGGGAATATAGATTCCTTTAGCTGGAAGGTGACTCATCAACTGCTTCAATTTATGCTTGTGAAAAAGTACAGAATGCTAATTATACATGAAGATTCCATTAATGTGCCACTGTGAGCTATGTAATGACTATTTATTTAGTCACTTTATTCAAATTTCACTTATCAAAAAAGTATTTACACTATGAAATGCAATGGCTGAATATAGACACTAAAATGCAAGACTCAAAAGCTTCCAGACTTGTCAATCATGTTTAAAAAATCATGTCTAAAGTTTTTCTCACATACTATTTTAAATGGCTTCAATGTAGCCACCACTAAATTTTCAGAAAAAAAAATTACAGGATATAGGAAACAAAGCAACATATCAGGTTTGAGAATCATATATGAAAAAAACTATTGAAGATGTTTGCTATCATACAGGACTTCAGGAAACAATAGATGAGAAGAAATTCTGGTCTTTGAGAACAACTACTATGCTTGAAAGAATCCTTGAATGTGGACATTTTTATTGTCTAGTTTTAAAGCAACTCTCAGTATTTCTCAAACAACTAATAAGAAAAGGGATATAAAAGCAGCAAAAAAACATCAAGGAACATAGAAATCCAGAAGATCTACTCAATCTAGAACCTTGAAGATAATGTACATCAGTGAAAGCTCAAAGGAATAGAGTGAGATGCCACAGATAATTCTTCAATTGTGTTCATAAAAAGTACAATCAAAGTCTTCTCAATGAATCTCCCAGTCATACTAGGGGACTTCACAAATGCTACTCCACAAGAACTCATTACTATAAAAAAGCATACTTTCTATGTTTCGTTTTTTTTTCACTCTTAACTTTCCTTTTAATTCAGTAATCACTGTCTAATTGTTATTACAAAGTTTTCTCACACTATTCTCTTCATCCAAATGATCTTTGTTATTTACTAGCAGAATATGGGTTCAGCCTGCTCTTACAAGTTTAAGAATAGATGATATTATATTTGACTCATGGTAAGCCCTAGCAACTGACATCGAAATAAGAAAAAAATGTTTGACATAATTCAAATGAAACAAAGCACCGAATATGAAAAAGATTCCATGGTATAAGTCTTGAACATAAAATCTCAACCTATAATTTCCTAGAAATCCCTCAAGCAATGTAAAATTAAAATGTTTAAACTATGATTCTAGGAGAAAAAGCTAAAGGCTTTGTGATTTTCTGAAAACTTATCTATATATTATTCTTTTAATATCATTCATATTAACATGGGTTCTATAAAAAGAAGATGGCAAGGTTGAACTAAATCTGAAGGTTTTATTGGAGGAGACAGCTGCAAATAGTACAGGGGAAGAGTAGCCCTGGGCTGACCCCAGGGCCCAGATGGAGCCTCCTATCTCAGCCTCCTGAGCACCATGGGCAGTGGATGGGGGTCTGCAGGGGTAGGCAGACTGGGGTCTGCTACGACCACTCACTGGCAGGGAAAGCAGGAGACAGGAGACTGGAAGGTGAAGCAGGAGACAGCAGTGGGTTGTACAGGGTGGCCACCAGGCAATGCATCAGCCCCACTTCCCACATGACAGCTGAGTGACACATATTCCTGACTGCCACAAGAGCACCAAGCTGACAGTCTCCCAAGGTTTTTCATTAAAGACCACTAGCATTTTCATGCCATCAGCTTTACCTGTATTATTTGATTAATGTCTATGTTTCTTTTTTCCCTTCTGCTTTATTAACACAAGTTTTAAAAATCCTACAGAAAGTAAACAATCTCTATTGCTGAGTGATGTAAAAGACGTTCCAACACCTTAATGCAATACATTAGTCATGTTTGGGTATAAACCCAGCTATCTGCCACTAGTATGTAAATGTAGCACATAAAATATGTGATATATAACATTGACAATGACAAAAAGCAGCTATGTCACTGGTTTATGCATTTATTAACTACATTTATCATTATTTTAGAACACATTCTTTTTAGGTAAAAAAAAAAAAAAGGTCAACTACAAATCAGTTTTAGGAAGGCCATCAGAAGGATTCCGAAAGAAAGCATCACTATCATAGGACAGTTCCATGAATGTTACTGGCCCTGAAGATCTTGCAGTGGGGCAAGATATAGAGGAGAAAGATGGGAATTTTGATGATCTTGACCCTGATTAAGCCTATGCTATTTTATGTATGACTTTGTGTCTTGGTATCCATAAAAAAAATTTTAAAATAAAAACTAAATTCTTAAAATTGAAAAAAGCCTATAGTATGCAGATATGAAGAAAATATTTATGTGCAGTAGTGCAATACTTTTGTGTTTTAAGTGTTGTTATCACAAGACTCAACAAGCTAAAAGATCTAGAAGTTTAAAGAATAAAAATTTATAATGAACTATTTAATTTGTTATTAAAAGAAGAAAATAATTTTTTATAAATTGATTCAAACCAAAGTGACAATGTGTCTAAAAATCTACTATAATGACAAGCAACATTCTAAGTCTTGGTGTTCAGACATCAGTCACTCACCAAAAACAAGTTCTAGCCCTCAAGTTCCATTCAGGATAATTTCACTACACAGATGTACCATTTTTAATGTTTCTCTATATGTTTACTATACCTTTTCTATGGCTTATGGACACAAATACCATTGGACTTGTATAGCTTTAGTAGCTGAAATAGTAACATCATGCATAGTTTTATATTCTACAAGCAATAAAGTAACACAAATAGTCTAAGAAAGTGGTAAGCTATGCTTTCTAGATTTGCAAAAGTACACTGTATAACATTAGTCCAATGACAAATCACTAAATAGTGTATTTCTCAGAATGTATCCCTCCTGATAAGCACTGAATACTTGTATTTGAATGGGTTTATTCATTCTTTGGAACTTTTCTTTAGTGGTAAATATTTAAATTTCTAAAAGTTAGTAAGGAACACACTGCCTTAATACTTCTCAAAATATTCACCCTGATTTCAAATGGGTTGGTACTATCATTTTTGTTACTTTTTGAAATAGTTCTGAAAGTTTCCTTTCATCAACATTTTTATAAAGAATGATCAAGACTACTACAAATCCTGCTAAGTCCCATGCATTGGAAAACTTGGCTCATAAAACATTATTGAACTTCTAACCTGATCCATTACTGAAGTGTGTTATTAATTTGAAAGTATTTTGGTGAATTTCTTTGGGTCTTGTATGTAGAGTATCATGTCATTTGCAAATAACGATAATTTGAGTCCTTCCTTGCCTATGTGTATCCCTTTTATTTTTTTTCTCTTGCTTAGCTGCTGTGGTTAATGCTTTAAGTACTATGCTGAATAGAAGTGGTAATAGTAGGCATCATTCTCTTGTTTCTGTTTTTAGAGGGAATGCTTTTAATTTCTAACCATTTAACTGGCTATTGGTTTGTCATAGCTTTTATTGTATAAAGTGTTGGTCCTTCTATACCTGTTTTCTTCCATATTTTTAACATGAAAGGATGTTGGATTTTGTTGATAGCTTTTCTGCATATATTGATATGATCATATGGTTTTTGACCTTGTTTCTGTTAATATTACCTATTACATTTATTGTAATGCATATATCTAAACATCTTTCATATTTGTGATGAAACCTACTTCATCATTATGTATGATCTTGATGTCTTGAATTCTATATGCTGATATTTTGTTGGGTATTTTTGCATCTGTGCTCATTAAGATTAGCCTATAGTTTTCTTTTTTAGTATTTTTTTATCCAGTTTTGGGATCAGGTTGTTACTGGCTTCAATAAATGAATTTAGAGCACTCCAACCTTTTCAATTTCTTTGAAGAGCTTGAAGAATATTTGTGACACAACATTTTTAAAGATTTTTTAGTATTTAACAGTGAATCCATCAGGTCCTGGGATTTTTAAATTGGTGGCTTATTTTATGCTGTGTCAATTTGATTTCCTGTTATTGGGTTGTTAAGCATATTTATGTCTTCTTGGGTTGGTTTTGGTAATTTTTATGTGTCTAGAAATCTGCCATTTCTTTAAAAATCATTAGCACTTATGTATACCAATAATAAACTTGATGAGGGGAAATTATGAAAAAAGGTACATTCACAGTAGCTTCAAGAAAAATGAAATACCTAGGAATTAACCTAACCAAAGAAGTGAAAGATCTCTGTAAATTAAACTTCAGTTCTCTGAAAAAAGATGTTGGAGAAGGCCTCAGAGAATTGAAAGATATCCCCACTCCTGGATAGGCAGAACCAGTAATGTCAAAATGGCTATGTTCCCAAAACTGTTACGTAGATTCGATGCAGTCCCAATAAAAATACCAATGACATACTTCAAAGAACTAGAGAAAACAATCCTAAAGTTCATAGGCCATCAAAGGAGACACAGAATTTTAAAAAATCAATTTGGGATACTAAGAGTAAGCAGGAGACATGGCATATCTGGCTTAAAAACTCTACCTCAAAGCAGTAGTGATAAAAGTGGGCTGGTACAGAAGCAAAAACAGATACATAAATCAATGGAACACAGAATATAGAAACTTCCCCAGATATAGTCATCTATTGGATCTTTGAAAGCCTATTCAAGAAGTGGTACTGGGAAAATGGTTATCTGTTTGCAAAAGACTGAAACTGGATCCTTATCTCTCACCATATACTAAACTAAAATCAAAATGCATCATCAAGTATCTAAACATCAAAGCAGAAACATTAAATTTAGTGGAAGATAAAAATAGGTAAAACATTTAAAGACAGGTATAGAAGAAATAACAACAAAATGAACAAATGGGATTTTATAGTACTAAAAAGCATGTGTACAGCAAAATAATTAATCAATAGAGTGAAGATATGACCTAAAAAACTGGAAAAACATTGACAGCTACTCTAGTATCTAGAATGTAAAAAAAGTTAAATCACCTAAAATTAAAGATCCAGTTAAGAAATGGACAAGAGAAATGAACAGACACTTCACAGAGGAAGAAATAACATAGTCAACAAATATAAGAAAAAATATTCAACCTCCCTAACCATTAGGGAAATGTAAATTAGAAGAACACTAAGATCCCATCTTACCCTAGAAAGAATGACAATCATTAAGAAATCAAACAATAGCAAATCCTGGCATGGCTGTAGTGAAAAAGAAACCTTCATTTTTTTGTAGGAATAGAAACTAGTACAACCATTATGGAAAATTTCTCAAAGAACTGAAGATTCTGTGAGAAGATTTCTCAAAGAATTAAAATTAGAAATTCTATATGACCCAGCTTCCAAATGTCTTCTCCAAAGAGCTTAATCAACCTACTACAGTAGCATGTGTATGCTAGTGTTTATAGTAACATGATTTATAATAGCTAAATCCTAGAAGCAGCCTGTATGCTCATCTACAGATGACTGGATAAAGAAAATGTGATGTCTATACAAAATGGAATATATCTCAGCTATGAAGAATGACAAATTTGAGGCATTTGTAAGAAAAAGTATAAAACTGGAAAATGTAATGTTGAATAAAATAAACCAGACATACAAATTTAAATACTGCATAGTGTCTTTCATTTCAGTGAGATAATGTGTGGACAAAAAGAAAAAAGTACAGATAGAAAGGGACAAGGGGATGGATTTCTTGCAGTAGGAAAGAATTGCAAGGGAACAAGGGAGAGAAGTGAGGAGGAGGGAGAGGGGAAGGAAGAATAAATATAAGCCATGTGGGAACCTAGTACTCTCAATTAATATAAATATTATATGCAGTAACATAAGCTAAGAAGGCTGAAAACTGGTATAGGGAAATGAGGAGAAAGGGAGGTAGGAAAGAAGGGGAAGGTGATTACAAAAAAAATAAATATGCCATAGAAAGTGTATAGTAAAATAAAATTTTAAAACAAGAAAATGAGAAAAAAAATTGTGTGCCTTCAATCACCTTTATTCACTCAGACTGGCACAAGTGATATATATATATATATATATATATATATATATATATATATATATCAGGAATCAAGATATATATATATAGAGAGAGAGAGAAGACAAGATGGCCAATAAGTGAGCAACAAAATACAAAGCCTCCAGGGAGAAACAACTCATGTGCCAGAATAAAACATCTTGGAGAGACCCAGACAGAGGGAGATGGATCCTCATGACACAGGAAGAAATTAAAACATCAAAAAGCTCATCAAATGCTTCGGGACTACAACTGAAACAGCTAAAAATTACAGGACACAGCAGTTTCATGGTGACTTGCCAATTTTGCACCAGCTTGAATCCACTCCAGCAGGCAGAGCTGCCCAAACTCATTCCCACCGCCACTCATAGGATGCACAGCAGTGCTGAGTCTGGGGTTGGTGAGCCGAATGGAGAGCAGAGCTGTTGAAGGAACCTTCACTAATCCACAGTCAGTGCTGGGAATGAGACCCCACCACCACGGGAAAGGTGCAAACAAATGGGCTACATGTTGGAATTGAGCAGGAGGAGCCTGAACTGGGAGCAACAGTGACTTCAGTTGGTTGCTCCCTCCCCAAAGCAGATTTGTGGGATTTGCTTGGACTGGGCTGTGCCCCTGGCTGGGACCCAATGAGCCATCCCAAATCGATTTTCTGTGCCTAGCATGCACTAACCAGGTGAAGGCATCTGAAGTTTGGCTGGCCTTGTGGGGAGGGGCAGGCATATGCAACTGCTGCATACACCTCAGTGACAAGAGCAGGCAGGAAGGGGCAGAGTTCCCTCGCCAGCATGCTCTGGAGGAAATGTGGCCAACAGGGCAGGGGGCTGGGGCCTGCAAAGTAACCTGTGTGGAGGAAGCCAAGGCCATGAGAGGAGAGAGAGGCAGGAGGAGGCCCCCAGCCCAGAACCCTGACAGCACTGATCCAGGGGAAGGAAAACAGGGGAAACTGAGGGTGGCAAACATACATCAGACATGGCTTCAATGGACATTGAGAGATATCTTCAGGACCTTGTAGATGAGCTCAAAACTGAAATATTAAATCAGGTAAAGCAGGATATGAGGAGAGTAATAAAAGAAATGCTCTCAGGGAGCATGTCTCAGGATGATACAGATGGAAGTAGGGAGGAACACAAAAAAAGGAGAGAAATATCCGATAAAGAATATAAAGAAAATATAGAATGCATGAAGCAGATTCAAAGAGACTACCAGGAAATTAAAAACTCCATTGAAAGCTGGCAAAATGCCTTAAAAGAAACTAAGGATAGACTATCAAAACTTGAAGACAAGTTGGCAGTGTGTGATCATGAAAGGAAAGAACTCTTAAAAATAACAAGGAAACAGGCAGTAACAATACAAAGGCTAGAAGATGACAAGAGAATCTACAATTTAAGAATAAGAAATGTGAATGAAGAAGCAGGAATACACACAGGTGAAATACAAAGGTTATTCACAGAAATAATTAAGGAAAACTTCCCAAGCATGGGAAAAGAAAATGACATTTGCTTGTGTGAGGCATACAGAACTCCAGCCATCTACAACCAAAACAGATCTACACCCAGACATATAATAATCAAGATGCCAGAAATTCAATATAAAAACAGAATATTAAAAACCTTCAGAGAAAAGAAACAGATTACCTATAAAGGTAAGCCCATCAGAATCACAGCTGACTTCTCAACACAGACCATCAGATCAAGAAGTGCTTGGAGCGAAGTGTTCCAAGCCCTGAAAGAAAATAACCTCCAGCCCAGATTGATGTACCCTGCAAAACTGTCACTAGAAATTGGTGGAGAAACAAGATGCTTCCATGACAAAGAGGAACTGGGTGAATTTGTGACCACCAATCCAACCCTTCAGAGAATACTGAAGGACATTCTAGAGAGAGAGAAAAAAAATACCAGGATTTTAGGAACAGTGGCAGAAAGGCCTCAGTGAGTGGGGCAGGCAGTAGAATGAAGGAGAAAACTAGACAAACAAGGCAGGAAAATAGCATAGCAGAAATGAGGCAGAGAAGGATAACTAGAAAATCTAACACAGATGGCCTTGATACACTATATTGTTAATAGTGCAACAGGATTTAAAACCCATATTACTCACACCACTCTGCTTTAATGTATTATATTCTGTTCCAGTCATTAAACCTGTACTAGATTTGAGGGCACAGAGAGTTATCCTGAAAATAACAGGATACAGTAAGGTAACCATCTTTAATTTACTATTAACTTAATCTAAATCTCTGTATAACCTACACTGTTTTACAATGACTGATTGTAATTGAATCTGGTTTGTTGGATCACTGTTTTGTATTGATAGATTTTATTCAAAGCTGTTATGATTGATAGTATCAAGTCTGAGATTATAGGCAACTGCATTTAAGATGACAAGATCCACTAGAATATCCACTATGGTTTGTTTATTGCCTGGCTTTGAAGTTTTATACTGTCTACAATGTTTTATTTTTACTAATATTATTATTTACTGCTATACTCAATTATACTGCTATATTCAATTTTGCCTGATGATATAGACAATTCTATGGAAGATAATAAGAAACAAAACAGTAATTATTGTAGATCACCTTGTACTGTGGTTTTATATGACTTTTTGGTTTCATGTTTTTATAGGAATTTGTTTTGTTTCATCTTGCTAAATTTTGTTTTTCACTCTAATACAGAAAGTATAGAAATACATGCAGAGATTCATGCAAGCATAGCTGTTTGCACTCTCACTGTTTGACTATCTACTTTGTATGCTTTAATTTTGTAACTTAAACAACTATTTCTAAGAGGACAATATGTAATTTATTAACTAGTGATTTCTTATTGTTTATCTTTTTTTTTTTGAATTCTATATTACCTCTACCCTTTAGATGCTTTTGTTTCTCTTTAAATAAATTTTTGCAAAAATATATATAAAATTAAGAAATCAAGATATATATATATATATATATATATATATATATATATATATATCCTTGCTATTGACTATTAGACTTGTATATATATACTAGGATTTTTAAAAAGTTATGTACACTTTAAGTTCTCTGGAGTTATCTAATAAAATATTCAAGTACATAATCAATTTAAATAAAGTGTTTTATTTAAGACAACTATGCATTTTGCAATTTCACAATTGCTGTTGCTGAAAATGTCTGTCCCAGGCATTTGTCTATTTATTCATTCCTTCAGTTCATATTTACTTGGTATTCATTGAGTGCCTGATACTGTGGCAGCCACTAACAGGTTGGAAAATTAACTTGACAAAATTCCTTCCTCAAGGAATTTAAGATATGAGATAAATATTTTTGACAAAATATACAGTCACTTTCACTTTAGGATAATGTGATACCCATCTTTTCTTTGCTTTATCTTAGAAAAAAACTCACCAGGAGAGAAAGTTTACTTTGATTCACATTTACAGAGGTTTCAGCCCATGGGCAGCCAGCTCCCTGGCTTTTAGGACTGTGACAATGCAGAAACAGTGTGGTGGATGTGAACAGCAGTTTAAAGCTGTTCACGTACGGAAGCCAGGAGGGAGAGAAAGCGGTAAAGAGCCAGAATGGGCACATCCTACAGCCTTCAAAGGCATGGTCCTGGTGACTGACTTCTGCCACCTAGGATGCACCTTCTTATAGCCCTTTTGGCTGTAAATTCATCAAAGAGTAACCCAGCTGATGAGGCTGGTGTCCTTGTGATCCAACCACCTCTTTCATTCCATCTGTGAACAGATCTCAATCCATGAGTCTTCTGGGGACTCATAACAGATGAAAATTGAAAACTTTTAAGAGATAAATAATATAACCTTAATAATAATATAGGAACTCAGAGAAAGCACACATACCGAAATGGGCAGAAGAGTTCAAATTCCTGAGTTGTACTAAAAGATGAGTGGAAATGTGTAGGAAAGTACTTTGATATGGAGTTTCATCTTGCTCATCCATATTCAGTGGAAGATTCTGGTTTCTGAAATTTTAACCTAAGTAAATGGCTTAGGGTTTTTATTTCCTCGTGTATTTCAGTAACTCCAAGAAGAATAAAAATTCTGGGTAGGAAACTCTTAAAATGCCAAAGAAAGCTAAAATTCAATTTTAGAGTTCGTAATGGTATTTGAGATAGGAGATGCAGGCTGTTCAAGTAGCCCTGCTTGCAGTGGTTTATATCTAGACATTAAACAGAAAATCCAACTTAAGTCAAACAGAAATATGTTTCCTCTAAAAATACATTTTTTGGTGGTAAAAATGATATATATCTGTAAGCTTTTGTACATACTTAATATTTTGGAGCAGTTCCTGTCTATTTTTCACAAGGAGAGGCAAGGTCCCTGTCCTTTTCTAACAGCATCCACACTAAAACTAAATCATTATATATTGTACTCTCCAAAGGACAGAGTCTGACACTGAAGCTGGCTTGGGTGAGGCCAGTGTGCCACAATGTGGGCCCCAATGGGATGGCTGCACTGTGTGCCATTTATGTGCAATACTTCTATGCATTTATGACCATTCCTTCTTAGAGTCTGTCCTTTTAATGACCTGGTCAGAAGCAGTTTGAGGATATGTCAAGTTGATTCACTAACCCAAGAGACTCCTTCCAGTTGAGCATGTGGGAAAAAGGGAAATGTTTTCTTTAGGAGCTGGTCTCAAATAAACTTCAAGCCAGCATGTTTAGAATGATCAGCATCATCACAGAACCCTGCACCTGAACGCTTCCATCTTGCCTTTGCAGTTAGACATGCTTTTTGTGAATTTTATAATTCTTAACTGTAGCAATTTTATCTGCTTAATACTATATAAAAATATTATTGTACAGTTCATTTTTATACAGCCTTGGAAGATTGTTTTAAAGACATATTAGCAGTTATAAAAGATTGGAGTTTTGTGTAGATCCCCAAAACAAACTATTGAATAGAAAAAAAGATGTACACAACTTATGTATTTAAATATATTTTTCAATATATATAAATTAGTCAAATAAGGGTATATGTAAAAGCATGAAAACTAGCTTAGGTGGAAGTTCACTATATTTTTCACTGTGGTTGCCAAAAGATTGGAAGGTATGGAAACAAAGAAAATTTTGGATATAAGAGATAAAAGAAATATTTACCTTATATAAAGTACATGTATGAAAATTTTAATTTTATTCAAGAAGTAAATATGGTTATCATTGCTGTGTCTGATGGAGAGTAGTTAAGTGTGTATTAAATTCTTTATGGTACATTTCTGTGGTTTTAATATGTCATATAAACACTCATTTAAAGACAAGGTACTGACAGGCATGATCTTTTAAAAATGACATTATCATTTTAATAGACTTGATTGTCTCTCTCTTTTTAACTACCTGAAGCTCTGCTAGTAATGGTATAGCTGTTCAATGAGTTCAGTGTAGAAGTTAATTACACAGAAAAAATTAGGAAAATATTTTGGGTTTTCATAGGAAGGGCAGGAAATTATGTTCAAATTAAAAAAGAAAAAAATTACTTAGCCCAAACATAGGCTTGCTATAACCATGAATTTATGCTTTCTCCATGCACAAAACTCAATACTTATACTGATTCACCATTAACTACTTTATTTTGCCAGAGTCTACACAAAGATTAAGTACAGTAGGAAAAGTATTAAATAATTGTTGTCAAGAAATAGAGGTATAAGTATAATATTAGGTGAAAGAGTTCTTTGTGTTTCACACAGAATCCCAGAAGGTTAATATTTCAGACAGAATCCCCCCAAATTTTCTATGAAACAGAAATGAATGCCTCAAAACTCTGTGGATAATATGGAGGCACTGCTGAATTGAATTTCATGAAAAAAGAAAAGCAAATAGATGTATGAATCAGTAACACTGCCAGTTAGCTGACATTATGTATTTCATTGTCATTCTTGAGTCATCAGCTCCTTAAAAACTTAACAACTTCCATAAAATCTGAGTAGAAAAATACGATAAGACACTATCTTTAGAGTAAATACTGTTTCAGATTTAAAAAGAGGATTATTTGTTGAAACCAAGTGCTGATAATATATATCAGTGCAGATTTACTACTCAGAAAACACTCTGGGAACCAGATAGGATCATCTATTTGGGCCCTCTTAGCAGTGGCACCTGTAAGACAGCAAACTGAATCAATGTAGGTTTCAAGCTGAAGTCAGCATAGAATACACTGTGGAAAATACAAACAGTTTTTCTTTCTTGCTGTGCTCCTGACTTCTCAATGTTCTCTGCCCTCACTTTAGGAATTGTCAAGATTTTCTGACTTCCTCTAAACACCAGAAAAGCGTAAAAAAAAAAGTGATAAAAATTTGGTAATGTATTGATATACATAGAACATTTGTATTTAAAAGGAAGATGTAGTATCTTTTGTGCTTTAACACATATATATGAGCTATGGATTGTGGAAGATGCCCAATGACCTGAGACATGGTGAGTCTGCAGTTGACCTTCAGATGAGACCATAGTCTTGTGAGTTGCAACCTGTCTCCTCTTGACTGTGATCATTCTGGTGTCTCATGGTAAAGAGCATTGTGGTAGTGAAGAGCTGAGACTCAGGAGTCACTGTGTCTGAATGTATCATGTAAGAGCCATAATTAGTCAGCTAAAGCCCAGGGGAAATTATTAAATTTCTCTGTCCTGGTTTCCTCAGTACTATATATCTGTGGATAATGTCAGGACCTAACTCAGAAGATCCTGTTGGGAGGATCACTGAATTAGTACAAACAGCCATCCAGGACAGTGCAGTACTGATGAGAACATACCACCTCTGATTCGCAGTTAAATCTGATGGAAGCAAGAAGCACTGTAGGAGCTCTAACCCTACCTACAGGACAGTGGTCTTGGAAAGAATGTTTGATCTAAATTACTTGTTCTCCAGCCTGCCACTCTTTCCAACCATATTCAAAGCTAATAGTCAGAGGCCCCAAATCTCATTACTTCTAACTTCTCTGCATGCGTTTGACTTATATATACTCTTCTCCCTCCACTTGGCATGCAGTTGTGATTTGAATTCCAGACTTATGTTCATGTGATTCCTCTCAGGACATCTTAGAACCTGGATTCAGGTTACTGGCTAGCCAGGCAAGTCCAATATGGGGCCTGCGGCCACACACAACACTGCACATCAAGTAAATCAACCTTACAAAATCAGAAACATTAATGTGTGTGTGTGTGCGTGTGTGTACCTGCGCGTGCACATGTGAGTGGGGGAGGGACTAGGAATTGAACCCAGGACTTCACACTGAGATACATCCCCAGACCTTTATGTTTTATTTTGAAACATGGTCTAACTAAATTGCTGAGTTGCCCTTATGGACTTAAGCTTGAGTTCCTCCTACTTCAGCCTCCCAAACTGTGCTAATATGACTGCCTTATTATGCAATTTTTAGTATAATTTTTATGACTCATTGTGAGGTACTCAAGAACAGACAATGCAGGGATCAACACAAGGCTATTTAGAGGTGGAAACAACTCAGCACAAATTCTGCCTCCTGCCCCTACCACACATAGTCAAATGGGAATCCACGTGAATCAGACACTATATGCCCTTGTTCCTGCAGTGATAATTGATAATAGTATTTCACTCATATATATATGTGCATGTGAAAAGGTGTTTATTGTTATTAAGTAGACATATTAGTTTTTTATTAAATTTGTACTGCTTGTATTATTTCATAAAATAATTTAATAAATTAAAACATTAAAAAGGATGTTATGCTACTTATAGGGACTCACCAGTATAGCACGGTAAGAAGGTTTAGAAGACCACGTCTGAAATTAAATGGTGAATTTTTGTGACTGATTACTCAATCTTTAGAAGAAGTATAAGTGGCAAGATATATGTAGTAAATTTTATATGTCTGGGCTAGATTTATATTTAAATGTACCATGCATTTACTATACTGCTTATGTAACAAAGATAAATCAATTTTAAAAGAATACATTGTCTGAATATGTATATATACATAAATATATGTACACACCTAGAAATAATAGTGAACTACATTTTAATCTCTAAGATTGATTTACATTTGTCATTGTTTCACTACCCAACAGATCAAGTCAAGGTGATTCCACTTATTCATTTGATTTTCATCAGAGCACCTAACAACTATTTATAACTCTCAATATTTTTGAAATGCTAGTATAGACATAAATATACTACTTGATCATTCTTAGGGCAGTAAAAGTTTTTCAATAGGGCTGGAAAGCATGAAAGTGGAGAGGGAGAATGCAAAAATTTCCACTGAAAAATTAATCCAAGGTTTTTGATTTTAAAGTTTCATTACTGCTTAAAGAGACAAAACAGGAGATAGAAAATCTTGGGGAATATTGTTCACCAAAAACATGCATCTGGTTTCTATTTCTAATAATTAGTATATGATAAAGTTTGCATAATTTTCAATACAAATCTGTGAAAATAAATCATATTTTACCAATTTGTGGGAAAAGATCAGTCTTAAATTAACTTTACCACTTGTAAGCCTAGAGACTTTGAGCTCTGCTAGGCCACATGACCGTTTGCTCTGTTGCTAAAGCATAGTGTGAAAGGAGAGGAAAGCGGGACCTTAGTTCCAATGCAATGCTGCTGGGACAGCATGCGATGCTTTGCTAAGAATGTCCAAAAGAACGGTAAACGTAAAGGTCAGACAGCCAATGATAGGTCCTGGGATAGTTAAACAACTAAGTTCTCAATTTTCTTTACTTTGCCTCTCCCATTTTTTGATTTTGTTTTCTGTAAAGAAAAAACTTTAATAAATATCCAGAGAAAACTGCAACCAAGTCTTCACTCCCAGAGACCTGTGACCCCCTGATCCCATAACTTGGTCTCTCTTGTTTTCTTTTCCTCCACTGCACCTTGTTTCCATGACCTCATAGAAACCAACACCAATTAAAAGATTTCACATATGATAAGAATTGAATTTTGCTTCTTGTTATTTTCTTTTTTTTAAATTTTAATTTGTTTTCTGTGTTGTTTCTATTTTTCTATTATTGGTAGCTTTATCACTGGTATCAAAGAAAACCATGCACTAAAAAAAAATCAAAATGGATCAAAGACATAAATATTAAAGCAGAAACAATAAATCCATCAAAACAGAAAATAGGTAGAACTACAGGCATAGGCAAAGACTTCATGAACAAAACCCAGATGACACAGGAAATATTACAAAGAATCACCAACTGAGATTCCATCTTATTAAAAATCTTTTACACAGCAGAAGAAATCACCAATACAGTAAGTAAAAAGACAACCCACAGAGTGGAAAAATATCTTAGCTAGCTGTTTCTCAAACAAAGAACTGTTATCTGTAACATATAAAGAATGAAAAATATCAGACTCCCCAAATTTAAATACCCAATCCAAAAATGGGTATCTGAAATGGATAGACAATTCTCAGATGAAGAAATGCAAATGGAAAATAAATATATGAAAAAAATGTTAACATCACTCATTTAAGAGATGCAAATTAAAACAATACTAAAATTTCATCTTAATACACAAAGAATGACTATTATCAAGAAATTAACCAATAACAAATGCTGGAAGGCCTTGTGGAAAAAGGAATACTTCTCCACTGCTGCTGAGTGGAGAGTGCTGTAATCACTATGGAAACTGGTGTGGCGATTTCTCAAGAAACTAGGACTAGTGTTTCCAGCTCTGCCCCTTCTTGGTGTCTTCCCAAAAGAATTAAAATATTCAAAATGTGCAATAGACACTGTGAAAATAAAAGGGAAAGAGAGTGTTCAAAACAAAAGGACAACTTGGATAGAGGAAAGGAGAAAAGGAAGAAGAGAAAAGCTTATATGTACATAGGCATACGTGTGTGTGTGTGTGTGTGTGTGTGTGTGTGTGTGTGTATAAAAGATAGACAACTATACTACTAATCTCTGTAAGTTCATCAAAAAGAACAGTTTGTGCTTTCATTGTTTGACTGTTCGATCATTTTTTCCTGACTAAATCTTGTAATCTGAATAACTACTTCTAAAATAACAATATGCAATATATTAACTACTGTTAACTTCCTAATTTTTGAAACTTTACATCATTTTTCTACCTTTTTTGTTTTTTTAAAATTTTTTATTTAAAGAGAAAAAAACAAAAAAGGTAAGAATATTAAAAATGTTTTAAAAAAGGATAAACAGTAAGATCATTGGTTGATAAATTACATATTGTCCTTTTAGAAATAGTTGTTCAAGTCACAAAATTAAAGCACACAAAGTAGACATTCAAGCAGTGAGACTGCAAACAGATCTGCTCAAAGATCCAACAAAGAACTTAGAAGTATGGTTATCAATCATGCACACTTAAATGTTCATGCAGTTATGTCTTTTATAGCACTTCCTATTTCCTCTCTTTTTTTACAATAGCAATTATGCATGTTTAAAATTTTTTACTTAAAGAGAGAAAAAAGCAAAAGAAAAAAGGGTAGCAACAATACAGAATTCTAAAAGAAAAAAGAGAAAAAACACTAAGAAATCACTAGTTGATAAATTACATATTGTCATCTTGGATGGAGTTGTTCAAGTTACAAAATTAAAGGATACATAGTGGACATTCAAACAGTGAGACTGCAAACAGTTCTGCTCAAAGATCCAACAAAGATTCAGAAATATGGTCATGTATTTTACACACTCAAACATACATGCAGTTATATCCCTTAGAGCCATTTCTTTTTTTTTTTTATTTAAAGAGAAAAAAAAGCAAAACAGAAAAAGGGGTAGAAACAATACAAAAGTCTAGAAAAAAAATAAGCAGTAAGAAATCACCAGTTGATAAGCTATGTATTGTCTTCTTAGACATAGCTGTTAAAGTTACAAAATTAAATCATACGAAGTGGACATTCAAACAATGAGACTGCAGAGAAGTTCAATGATCCAGTAACAACTTAGCAACATGGTTATAAATCCTACACACTTAAACATACATGCAGCCATATCCTCTAGAGCACTTTATTTTCTTCTTTTTTCTTTTTAAGTCCATTATCTGTTTACTCATATCCTGTTTCAGGTTGCTCAGTACCTTACTGACTTGTTTTGTTGTTATTATTTACTTTTTAATCACCTTATATAATTCTGTTGCCTTGTATTGAGTTTCTCCTCATCCATGCTCCATGGATCAGCTTTGATGGAGTTGGGAGTTTTTTGGAGGTATTTTGTTACTTTGTTATCTATTTTTTTTTGAAGGTAGCAAAATACAGCAGAACAAGACAGAAAAAACCCATGTGACCGCAGTGCAGTAAAACTGCAACAGAACCTCACAGCAGGACATGAGAAATAGGCACAATAGTACATCCCATTCTGTTCACATTAGCTGTCTTTTCAATCAGGTAGAGGAAAATGGAAGGAAATGTCGAACTTATAAAAACGGAATATTGAATAGAGCAGTACCATTAATTAAAACTGAACAAAACAGTGATAAAAATATTTGCCTTCAAAGAGATGGTAGAAGGAAATCCCCCTTACTTGCCATGTTGCATACATTCATCCTCCAAAAAGATACTCAGACCACCAGTGCCAACTTGCTAATGGCAGGGGGGGAGGGAGTAAGAGCCATTTCTTTTCCTCTACTTTTTACAATAGTAATTACACATTTTGGGTTTTATTTCTCTTATAGTTCTTATCACTTTTTACACTAGAGACACAATGTGATATTTATAAACATGATTCTTACTTATTTCATTAATGAGGATAGCTCAAGTTGTTTCCATTTACCTATGAAGGCCTCAAGATCATCCACTTTTATAGCTGAGTAATATTCCATTGTGCAAAAATACCACATCTTTTTCATCCACTCTGCAGTTGATGGGCATCTTGGTTGTTTCCAAGATTTAGCTATTACAAATTGTGCTGCTATGAACATGGGTGCACATAAATCACAGTGATACGAACTTTTCAGTTCTTCTGGGAAAATACTCAGGAGGGGAATAGCTGGATTGAATGGAGCTTCCAATCCTAGTCTTCTGAGAATTCTCCACGTGGATTCCCATAGTGGTTGCACCAGTCTACATTCCCACCAACAGTGGAGCAGTGTTCCATTTTCCTTCCCCACAGCCTCACCAACATTTTTTATCAGTTGATTTCTTGATGACAGCTATTCTTTCAGGACTGAGGTGAAACCTCAATGTTGTTTTAATTTGCATTTCTTGAATGACCAGTGATGGTGAACATTTCTTCATGTATTTATCTGCCATTTGTATATCTTTCTCTGAGAACTGTGTGTTCATCTCAGATGCCCATTTTTGGAGAAGGTCTTTGAATTCGGGGGGCTTGATGTTTTTCAATTGTTTATATGTTCTGGACACAAGTCCTTTGTCTGAGGGGTTGTGGGCTAAAATTCTTTCCCACTCTGTAGGTTTTCTTTTCACTCTGCTGGTGATTTCCTTTGAATTGCAGAAACTTTTCAATAATATGAGATCCCAGTTGTTGATTCTTTGAAGTGTTTCCTGTGCAGTTTGCATTTTGTTCATGAATTATCTGCCTACCCATATGTCTCCAAGACTTCTACCTACCTTGTCTTCCAGTAGATTTAGTGTTTGTGTTTTAATATTTAGATCTTTGATCCATTTAGACTTTAGTTTTGTGCATGGAGATAGGCATGGATCTAGTTACAGTCTGCTGCATGTGGAGAGCCAATTTTTCCAACACCATTTATTAAAGAGGCTATCCTTCCAGTGGGCATATTTAGCCTCTTTTTCAAATATCAGGTGGCTGACTGTCTTTGTAGTTGTGCTTGCATCTTCTAATCTGTTCCATTGATCCACAGGCCTATTTCTTTGCCAGTACCATGCTGATTTTATCACTGTGGCTTTGTAATATAGATTCAAGTCAGGAATTGAGATGCCTCCTGCCTTGCCTTTGTTTCCCAGAATTGTCTTTGCTATTCTAGGTTTCTTCTGTTTCCAAATGAATTTTAGGAGTGTTTTCTATAGATCTGTGAGGTATGTCAATGGTATTTTGATTGGGATTGCATTAAATCTGTATAACAGTTTGGGGAGTATGGCCATTTCACAATGTTGGTTCTTCCTAGCCAAGAGCAAGGAATGTCCTTCCATTTTCTAACATCCTCTTCAATCTCCTTTTTCAGCATAGTATAATTTTCAGCATATAGGTCTTTTACATTTTTAGTTAGGTTGATTCCTAATTATTTCATTTTTTTACATGTTATTGTAAAGGGTGATATTTCCATAATTTCTCTCTCAGTGAGTTTTTTGTCTGTGTATAGGAATGCTATTGATTGTTAAGCATTGACTTTGTGTCCAGCCACACTACTGAACTTGTTTATCACCTCTAGTAGTCTTTTAATAGAGTTTTTTTTGGGTCTTCTATATAGAATATCATGTCATCTGCAAATAGTGATAATTTATCTTCTTCCTTTCTTATCTTTATTCCTTTTATTTCTTTCTCTTATCTGATTGCCCTAGCTAGTGTTTACAGAACTATTTTGAAAAAGAGTGGTGACAGTGGACATCCTTGTCTTGTTCCTGATTTTAAGGTGAAAGTTTTTAATTATGTTTTCAATTTCAATAGCTGATATTGGGTTGTTCAAAATTGCTCTATCTTCTTGGTTGAGCTTTGGTAGTTCATATGTTTCTAGAAATCTGTCCATTTCCTCTGTGTTTTCCACTCTATGTGAGTAGAGATTTTCAAAGTAGGTGTTCATGATCTTTTGAATTTCCATGGGATCGGTAGTAATTTCCCCTTTTCGGCTCTTATTGCATGATTTTGGGTTTTTTCTTTCTTTCTCTTGATAACCTTAGGTAGGGGTTTGTCAATTTTGTTTATTCTCTGAAAGAACCAGCTTTTTAATTTATTAATTCTTTGTATTGTTTTTTCAGTTTCAACTGCATTGATTTCTGCTCTAATCTTTACAATTTTCTCTCATCTGTGAGCTTTGGGTTTAGCTTGCTCTTCTTTTTCTAGAAGCTTGAGATGGAGCATTATGTTGTTTATTTGTGCTCATTCTGTTTTCCTCATATAACAATTTATTGCTATATATTTCCCTCTTAAGACTGCTTTCATTGAATCCTACAGATTACAGTATGTTGTTTCTGTGTTTTTGTTGAATTGCAGTTATTGCTTTATTTCTTCTTTAATTTCATCCATAGCCCAATGGTTGTTCAAAAGATTATTATTTAATTTCCATGTATTTATG
This sequence comes from Hydrochoerus hydrochaeris, assembly GCA_004027455.1. Taxonomy (NCBI): domain Eukaryota; kingdom Metazoa; phylum Chordata; class Mammalia; order Rodentia; family Hydrochaeridae; genus Hydrochoerus; species Hydrochoerus hydrochaeris. The sequence continues at coordinate 26,809 of PVLA01005917.1, forward strand.
CAGGTTTTGCAATTTCTTTTGCCATTAATTTCCAATTTCAGTACACTATGGCAAGATATTATGCATGGGATAATTTCAATACCTTTGCATTTACTTAAGAATTTTTTATGGTATAATATATGGTGTATTTTGGAGAATTTCCCATGCATAGCTGAGAAGAATGTGTATTCTGATGTGGTTGGGTGGAACACTCTGTAAACATCTACTAAGTCCAATTGCTCACAGGTATGATTCAGTTCTGTTATTTCTTTGCTGACTTTTTGTCTAGTTGATCTATCTCTTTGTGACAATGGGCTGGTAAGATCTCCTGTTATAATTGTGTTCTTGTGTATTTGGTTTTTCATGTCCATTAGTATCTGCCTTACACAGTTGGGTGTTCCTCTATTTGGTGCATATATATTTATAATATATATATTATATTTGGTGCATATATATTTATAATTGTTAGTGCTTCCTCTTGAATTTTTCCACTAATGGGTACATAGTGACCTTCTTTATCTCTTTTATCATTTTAGGTTTGAAGTTCATGTTGTCTACAATTAGAATAGTTATCTCTGCTTTTTTCTGGGTTCTTGTTTCATGGAATACTGTTTTCCATACTTTATCTTTTAATCTATGAGTTTCCTTTTGGGTCAGATGTGTTTCTTGTATACAGCATATTGTGGGATCATGTTTCTTGATCCATTATGTCAGTCTATTTCTTTTTATAGGTGAATTTAAGCCATTTACATTTATAGATATCACTGATATGCACTGCCTTGACTTTGCCATGTTATGTTCCAGTTGTTTACTTTCTGTTTTTCCCCTTATTTAATTGCTAATCCTACATGGGTTTCTTTCTGTTGTTGTTTTGGGGGTTGTGGTCATTTTTATCTCTGTGTAGTGTGTTTTTTCAGTATTCTTTCTAGGCTTAGTTTGGTGGACTTGAATTTCTTCAGTTGTTCTTTGTCATGGAAATGTCTTGTTTCTCCATTAAATTTGAATGAAAGTTTTGCTGGGTACATTAGTCTGGGTTGAAAGTTGTTTTCTTTCAGGGCTTGAAATACCTCACTCCAATCTCTTCTTGACTTGAGGGTTTGTGCTGAAAAGTTTGTTGTGATTCTAATGGACTGTCCTTGGTAGTTGAGTTGTGTCTTTTCTCCAGCAGATTTTAGTATTGTTTTTATGCTGCATGTCTGAGATCTTAATTATTATGTGTCTGGGTATGGATTTATGTTGATTGTGACTGTTTGGCATTCTATATGCCTCATTTATCTGCATATCAGATTCTTTCCCCATGGATGGGAAATTTTCTTTTATTACTTCTGTGAATATTTTGGCTACGTCATTTGCATGGACTCCTACCTCTTCAATGATGCCTATCAATCTTATATGTTTTTCTCTTGGCATCATCTTGAAGCTATTGGATTGTCACTTCATGCTGCTTTATTATTTTTAAAAGTTTTATCCTTTCATGATCACTAATTGTGATCCTTTCCTCAAGGTCTGAAATTCTATCCTCAGCTTCATTTAAGCAGCATTTCAAGCTTTGAATATAATTTTTTGTGTCTGGCATATCTCTTTGAGTTTGTTTCATGAATTCTGAATGTTTTCTATATTGTTCATTCAAGGTTTCAATCAGTTTCCCATGCTCCTATACTTTTTTCTCTATTTCTTCTTTAGCTGCACTGAGCAACTCCTTTACTAAGGTTGATATTTCTGTCTTTCCATGGGAGAGTACTTCTAATTTGATTTCCTCTATAGCCTCATGGAGTTGTTTTTTTACTTCACTCATTATCTTTTCCTAGATTCCCAGTGTGTTACTTTTGGGGTCCTCTATTTCAAGATCTCCTGCACTTGCTTCTGGTGGACTAGACGTTTGAGATTGCATTTTGCTTTTTTGCTTCACCATTTTCACTCTACCTGATGTTTTCTGTGTGTAGGAGTGGGTTACCCACACTCTTTTCAGTCTCACTAAGGTCTTACAGTTAGTTGGAGGAGGCTTTAATACTGGCCCTATTTACCCACAGTACACCTCTATTTTAGGGGCTTGCTCACCACACTGGCACAGTTAATCCACTGTAGTCCAAGGGTCACTGCCTGGGAGCTAAGTTCCAAGTTTTTTCCATGCACTGGGATTCCACCAGAGAGCGCAGTCAGGGCCTGAGGCTGGAATCTGGGTCCTGCTTGCTGCTTGGCATTCCCTGGGGTGGCCTGGTTGGACCCCTGTCTGTGTGCGGCCTGGGGTGGTCTCAAATGTAGAGTGTGGTCTTACCGCCTAGGAGCAGTCTCAATGTCCCTTTCCGTGTGCAGAAGCCAGAGTGCAGGGTCAGGGCCCAAAGCTAGAATCTGGGTCCTGCTGGCTGCTTAGCAGTCACTGGGCATGGCCCAGTTGGGCCTTTATTTTGTTTTTAAAATAAAAAAAGAGAAGCCATGGCTACCCCAGAGCAAAAACCATTGGCGTTTCCTGAGCTCCTTGCCATGTTTGAACTTGAGGCGCTGGAAAAACAAGCAGCCAGCTAACTGCTCTGGTAAGTGGCTTTGAGCCTTCCAGCTCACGGGCTAGAATCAAACATCCACCTCCTCCCCCCGTTAGCAAGTGGAAGCCAGAGATCTGAGTATTTCTTGGGAGGATCAATGTATACAATATAGCAAATAAGGGGGATTTCATTGTACCATCTCTTAGAAGGCAGATATCTATATCACTGATTTGCTCTGTCCTGATTAATGGTATTGCTCTATTCAATATTGTTTTTATAGGTTAGGTATTTCCTTCCATTTTGTTATACCTGATTGAAAGAACAGCTATTGTGAAGAAAACAAGATACACTATTGTACATATTGCTGTTATCCTGGTAACCTGCTATGAAGTTCTGTACCAATTTCACTACACTGTCTCATTTGGCTTTGTTCTGTCTTGTTCTGCTGTATTTTACTACTTTCAAAATAATAATAATAATAATTTTAAAAAGATAACAAAATAGCAAAATACCTCCAAAAACTCTCATCTCCCCCAAAGCTGATCCATGGGGAATGGATAGGAGAAAATCAAAATCAAAGCAACAGAATTATATAAGGTGATTAAAAAGTAAGTAACAGCAACAAAACAGATCAGTAAGGTACTGAGCAACCTGAAATATGATATAACTAAACAGATAATGGACTTAAAAAGCAAAAGGATAAAAAGTAGTGTTCTAAAGGATATAACTGCATGTATGTTTAAATGTATAGGGTTGATAACCATGTTGCTGAGTTTTTCTTTGTTGAGCAGAACTATTGCAGCCTCACTGTTTGAATGTCCACTTTGTATACTTTAATTTTGTAACTTGAACAACTATATCTAAGAAGACAATATGCAATTTATCAACTAATGATTTCTTACTGTTTATTGTTTTTGAAATTCTGTACTGTTTCTACCCTTTTTTCTGTTTTGCTTTTTTTCTCTTAAAATAAAATTTTAAAAAAGAGAGAACTTGCCAAGAGATAGAAAAAAAAATAAAACATCATACCACAGTAATATATGCCACATATTTATAGCAGCACAATTTGTAATAGCTAAATCTTGGAAACAACCCAAAGGCCCATTAATTGATGAATGGATAAAAAGATGTGTTTTTTACAAAGGAATACTACTCATTCATAAAGAATGATAAACTTGGGAAATTATAACTAAATAGATGAATTTTGAGACCATACTCTTAAGAGAAATAAATTATCCATGTATATCTAAATACAGTATTGTCTCTCTTGTGTGAGAAACTATAAGTGTAAATAAGAACCCAAAAGTAAAATAGATATTGTGAAACAGGGAGAAATTGTTCAAAAAGAAAGGGGAACATGACAGGGACTACAGAAGGGATGGAAAATAAAAAAAGGAGAAAAAAGATAAAATGAAAACAAAGCTTTGTAAATATGGAGGGGAAGGGAAGGGAGAAAAATGTGGGGGGAAAGCATTAAGATGTGTCCTGTACAGGTACAAGTTCCCTATGATAAATGTGATCATTATGTATATCTAAATTGTGCCAATATGTTTAATTTTAAAAAAGAATTTAGAGGATATACACACACAAAAAAAAACACAGATGAAAATCTTAGGATGAAATCAAATGTTGAAGATAACTTTCTGTGAGAAACCAAAACACTGTGAGGTTGAGCTATTCATTTCTAGCTTCATGGAGCAAAGAGAATATACTAGAAAGTCAATCAATTGTGGAAATGTAGATGATGGAATACATACACATAAATTTGGGGCTAGAAGACATGTGGATTTATTAAAAAGGTGAATATACCCACTAAGTAAAATACAAACAAATGAATATACATAACCACAAGAACAACCTGTGTTTGCTGTAACGCTGAGTGGAAAGTAAAAGTTATATATTGGTTGGATAATTTCATTCACAAGTAGGCATTCACATATGTTTTCCATACATAGTAAAGTTACTTCAATCCCAACAAGCACTGCTGAGATGGAACAATAGTTTACTTGAAAATCTGATCCACAAGTAAAAAAAAAAAAAAAATTGAGAACACTGGAACAAAGCTGTCAAAATTAGCCCTGGGAATTAACTGAAATAATGCCTGCAAAAATCTACTGTTAACTTTCTCAAGAAAAATACAGAATTTGACTGACCACTCAGATGTCTTGGCAGAGACTTTGGTGACCACAAACAACAAAACTGCTTCCAGTACCTTAATTCTCAACCCAATGTGATAATCATTATCAACATAATCAGTAAGCAATTAAGCTACTTCAATTCACAAATTTGGTTGTGCTTAGGGTTCTGTGAATGTCTTGAGTATGACAAGAAAGTTCATATTTTACATATATGGAACAATTTTGTCTAATTTCTCACCACAAAAGTTAACTTTTGAAATTCTGTCACAGACTCCTAAAAACTAAGAGAAAATGTGGCTTCTGCCAATTGTCCAAAGTGTATCTAAGGAGCCTACACATTTTATTAAAAAGCCCAGACAATCCAGAATGTGCCATCAGGGGTCCACGTGCACAGCGTAACTTCCTACTGAGAAAGTTGGCTTGCTGTCTAAACATGTAAACAGTAATTACTAATCCTTAATTCGAATGGAAGAAAACCAAAGACTAAAAGAAGAAATGAAATGCACAAAAATGGTTTATTCCTGTGTTAGACAGTTAGTTATAATTATAACAAATATCTACGATAATTAAATTTGAAACAGATTACTTTGGCTCCACATCTTGGAGATTTTAGCTCATGGTCCACTGGCCTTATTGCAGTGGGACTCTCTTAGGACACCATGTCACATAGCAAAGGAAAACTACTCGCCTCATGACTGAGATGCCAAAAGGAGGAGAAATCAAGGGCTCATCATCTCTTTTAAGAGAATATATCCACCTAAAATTCCCACCAGCTCCCAATAACACAAAGCTGGAGATTAAGCCTGCAATACATAAGCTTTTGAGGAAGAGTCTGGACCCATATTATAGTATTTTGCTTCAGTTCCAAAAGTTCGAAATCCATCTCACTATGCCAAATATACTCAGTCCACCTCCAAGAAACTCAAAATCCTATTTCATAATTGCTCAACAGTCCAAGTCTGATGTTTCCTTTTTAGACTCAAAGAGAAACTTTTTAATTAAGTTACATTCACTCTTGGTAAAAGTGCTCACTTTAAAAGTGAAGAACAGGGAAAAAAGCAAGATATAAAACCAAAGCAAACTTGAAATCCAATAGAATAAACATGAAATCCAATGTTGTAAAAAGTCTGCATCTGGCATTTATGGTACACAGTGGTAGAATGTGGCTTCCCAACTATGCTGGTTGCAATCCACCTGGTAACTCTCTCAAACTGGTTTGCACTATTGGTGCCATTTTTTATTGGTAGATAGTTTCTTGAAAGACAGTGCACATTTCTAGTGTTTCTAACTTCCTGGGGTCTCCATTATAATTTCACTTTCATTCTCACAGCTCTTTGCATTGTCCTATCAGGAGTTACTTGTTGGGATTGCAGTTCTTCCACACATTACCTGGTCTCCCAAGCTTCCCTTTAAAATGTCAATAGAAGTATCCATAACCCAGTAACTTTTACATTCTACAGTCTTGAAAAACCAGCATTTTATACATGATACCAAAGTCTGTTGCCACCAATGCTGTCATTGAGAGTACTTAAGTCATAGCTGTAGCAGCCCCTTAGTGTTTTACAGGCTAAGGCAACCCCAAGCAACCAGGGTATCCAAGGATTCTATTCTCAATGACTCTGACTCAGAAAGTCTTTGAAACAAACTTGCATTACTGAACCTTTCAGACTGTGAGGGCTACAATCTTACTAAATTCTAATATTTTCTCCAGGTACCTTTCATATTGCCTTACTAAAAAGCAATTGGCTTTTGCCAAAAAGTATAACCTCTTCAGCAATGATATCCTCCATGCCTACACCTTTTAAAATGTTCCTTCTCCAGCTACAGTATAATCTTTCTACTCTGTTCCCTTTTTTCTTTCCCAATTCAAACTTTAAAACTAGCTACAGGAAGTTGGTAATACTTATGCAGCTATCTGAATGCTGTGATTTGCCTTGAATTATCTCCACCTGGTCAACTACCCTGTGCCACAGTTCTATAGCTTTGACAAAATACCTGGCAACAGTAATTTCAAGAAGGAAAGATTTATTGTCCCTCTCACTTTGAGCTTAAGGCAAATGAGAACATGGTGGCAGGGAATGGCAGTAGAGGAAGGCACCCAAGTGCAACTCTCCATGGATCCACTCACTGCAACTAAACCTAACCTCTCAGTTTCCGTCATTTTCTAAAAATCCATAAAATTATGAATCCATCAGTGAATTAACCCATCTATTAAGGTAGAGCTCTCACAATTCAATTACCTTCCAGATGCCCATAAACTGGCAAACAAGTCTCCAGCAAATGACTTTAAGGGAGCATTTTAGATCCAAATCACAACATACCCATTTCCTTTAAACTCAGCCTCTCACAATATCTCAGGAAAAACCAAATATAATGATTTCTTTTGCCTTATTATATCAAGGATAGCTTTAGTCTAATACCCAATATAATCCTCATTTTCATCTATCATCAGATTTATTCTCTGCATTCCTATGATCATTCTGTTCTGAGAAATACCAGAATTGCATGTTAAACTATGATTATAGCCTTCAGGTCTTATGTTGCCCTTTCCTCTAAGATTTTTCAAAATACTGTTAGAAAAAATTTCAAATGCTGTTCTACATAATTAAGTATGTAGAAACAATAAAGGCAAAGATTTCACTTTTTAGTGTCAATTTTCTGTGCATGTTAGTCAAATTTCCATTACTGTGACAAAATATCTATTTGCTTTGGCTCACATCTTTTTGTGTCTTTTGTTAGTTGATCCTATTATTTGGGCCTGCATGAAATAGCACATTATAGCAGGAATATGTGGCAGACATTTTGTCTGAGAAAGCAGAAAGACCAAAATCCTACAGTTCCCTTCAATGACACTTTAGCAACGATCACTCTCAGCCCCAACACTTCATGTTTTTACCACATCCAGGCATCAACCTGGGACGCAGCCTTGAACACATAAGCTTTTGGAGGACACTCATATAAATCATAGCACTTACAATCAAGGAGCCTGAAAAGTTGTTCAGATTGAACAGTTTTGCAAAATGAATCTTCTTTATCCTTAGGGTTTTGTCTTAATTGGAGCCTAATTTAATACAAATATGAGATAGTGTTCTTAAGAAGCAAAATATTTCCTTGTGAAAATCACATACTTATGAAAGGCATTCATTACTGTAAAAAGCTTACTACATAAGATAAAAAGGTAGCATCCACCTTCACTCCAAATGTAGATCCATTTTTGGTAGGGAAAGAGTGAATGCCAGTTGTAATAAAACTAAGTGATTCATTAGTGTGGTTGAAAATTGTATCAGCAAGTTTTTAGATAGTAATGCCAGATTTAAAGAATAATTTAAAGAATAATTCTTACCCAAAAGAGCAAATGTCCCAAGGTCTGGATGCAGACAAGAATAAGATTAATATCTCTTTTTTTAAGATAATCGACTGCTTTTTAAACTAAACGAAGAGTCAGAAAATGTATTCTTAATAAAGCCAATCACTTTGTTTTGATAATTGTGGCTCATTTTATTTCATGATTTTTTAAATGAAATAATTTTAACATCTAGGAAATCATAAATTTAGACAATAAATTCTGAAGGCTTGAAAACAGTTTGGCTGAAGCTTTAAATTTGATATTATAGATTTATTTCCAAAGAACCTATAATCTTCAAGTGCGCTATCACTGTTCCCAAAGAGCTAAGTATACTCTTACAGAATGTTAACTAAAAATTCTATTACCTTTCATTTAAACTCTGCATGGGAATTAAGCAGATACGTTTGGAAAGCATTGTGCCTATTGACAGAAATGATTTGTTTTAGAAAATTTAAATTTGCAGTTAGTATATCACTGGAAGAACATAATTCACTAAAGAAATCATCTTGGTTTTTAATTAAATGCAGAGAGGAGAACAAACAATAAAAAGCTACCACAGATACTTTTTAAAGCAGCTGACAGAATTTATGTCCAACAGCAAGTGGGAACTAGGCACAGATCTAATCCACTGTGAAAACATCCACAAAATGTCTGGTTGTACCAATAATGCTCTTGGCACTAGTGCTTTAAATTGCTGATTCTGCCGATAAGTGTAGCCTCTTGAAACGAAGAATATCTAACTCAGTAAGAGCAGAAATCTCTCTTTTGCCTTTTTTAATACAGTAGATTTAGAAATACTGCTGCAGATAGGTAAATGATCTTGTTTATATAGTGTTTTTTTCCTGAGTCTACAGTATTTCATTAGTCGATAGTAGAAATATTTTACATGCCATTTATTTTATAAACCATACAATTAGTATCTACAAAAAGTATTACAGAAAAACTCATTCATGGATAAAAAGAATAGTTTATGTATTTTTTAATATTTTAAGTTAGGAAGAAAAGAGAATTTCTCAATCTGATGAACACTATCTATTAGAAACCTACATCAAATATCATACTCAATAATAAAAATCCTAGATTATTTCCTTCTGAAATCAAATAAAATATAAAAACTACCCACTTAGCAGTCCAGATTTATTTTTTATTTAAAGAGGAAAAAAACTAAAAAACAAAACAGAAAACAAAGGAAGCAATAATACAAAATTCCAAAAAAAGAGATAAATTAAATAAGCACTAAGAAATCAATAGTTGACAAATTACATACTGTCATCTTAGAAATAGTTGTTCAAATTACAGAATTAAAGCACACAAAGTGGACATTCAAACCACGAGATTGCAAACAGTTCTGCTCAGTGATCCAGCATAAACTTAGTAATATTTGGTTATCAATCCTATACCCTTAAAAATACATGCAGTTATATCTTTTAAAACATTTTCTTTTCCTCTGTTTTTTACAATAGCAATTACACATTTTGGGTTTTATTACTCCTACATTTCTTATTAGTTTTTGCACTAGAGACACAATGTGATATTTATAAATATGATTATATATTTCACTTATGAGAATTGACTCAAGTTGCCTCCATTTGCCTATGAAGGTCTCAAGATCATCCTTTTTTATAGCTGAGTAGTATTCCATTGTATAAAAATACCACATTGTTTTCATCCACTCTGCAGTTGATGGGCATTTTGGTTGTTTCCAAGGTTTAGCTATTGCAAATTGTGCTGCTATGAACATGAGGGCACATATATCACTGTGATAGGACCTTTTCAGGTTTTCTGGGAAAATACCCAGGAGGGGAATAGCTCAGTTGAATCAAACTTCCAATCCTAGTTTTCTGAGAAATCTCCATACTGATTTCCATAGTGGCTGCACCAGTCTGAACTCCCACCAACAGTGGAGCAGTGTTCCTTTTTCCCCCTCAGCCTTGCCAAGATTTGTTATCAGTTGTTTTCTTGATGGCAGCTATTCTTTCTGGTCTGAGATGAAATCACAATGTTGTTTTAATTTGCATTTCTCGAATGACCAGTGGTGGTGAACATTTCTTCATGTATTTATTTGCCATTTGTATATCTTCATCTGAGAAATGTATGTTCATCTCAGATGCTCATTTTTGGAGGTCTTTGAATTTGGGGGGCTTGATGTTTTTCAGTTCTTTAAATGTTCTGGATATAAGTCCTTTGTCTGAGTGGTTGCTGGCTAAAATTCTTTCCCACTCTGTAGGTCTTCTTTTCACTCTGTTGGTGATTTCCTTTGAAGTGCAGAAACTTTTCAATAATATGAGATCCCAGTTGTTGATTCTTTGAAGTGTTTCCCATGCACTACCCCTATGCCTCCAAGACTCCCACCTACCTTGTCTTCTAGTAGATTTAGTGTTTCTGTTTTAATACTCAGATCTTTGATCCATTTAGACTTTAGTTTTGTGCATGGTGATAGGTATGGATCTAGTTTCTGTCTTTGGTATGTGGAGAGCCAGTTTTTCCAGCACCATTTATTAAAGAGTCTATTCTTCTTCCAGTGAACATGCTTAGCCCTTTGTAAAACATAAGGTGTCTTTCTAATTGTGCTTTTATCTTCTAATCTGTTCCATTGATCCTCAGGTCTATTTCTTTGCCAGTACCAGGATCATTTTATTACTGTGGCTTTGTAGTATAGATTCAAGTCAGGAATTGAGATGCCTCCTGTCTTGCCTTTATTGCCCAGAATTGCCTTTTGCTATTTTAGATTTATTCTGTTTCCAAATGAATTTTAGGAGTGTTTTCTCTAGATCCGTGAGGTATGTCAATGGTATTTTGATTGGAATTGTGTTAAATCTGTACAACAGTTATCAGCATTTTTATTTAGCAGTGTACTAAAAGTTCTAATCAGTGCAGCAAAGCCAAAATTAAATAAATTATTAAAAAGGATACAGACTTGGAAGAAAAATAGTCTCAAGAATTCCCTCATAACTGTAATAAATAAGTGAATGTAGGTTTTCTGAACATTGGTTTTCTGAATATATGGTTAATACAGAAAAAAGTTGTATGCAGCACATCTGATTAGTTGAAGTTAATTTTAAAAGGCCACTTAAACAATAGAAAATATTATATACTTAGGAATAAACATAATAAAATATGCCTAAGAATTTTCAGTGAAAATTATGTGATATTGCTGAAATTTTAAAGATAATCCTAAATAACTGGATACATATGCATATTGCACATTCAAGAATCATACCACTCAATATTGTTAAGATACAGTACTAATTTTCCTGAGAAAATTTAATACAATACAATCAAATTTCCTGTACAGCTTTGTAAGAACTGTTTACAAATTTATATAAAATAAAAAAGGTTTTGAACAGTCAATGTAAATTGGAAAAAAGATACAAGTACTTATATTGCTTGGTTTGAAGATACCATATTAATCCTTTTACTATCAATACCTTGCAATGTTATTTAAGAACCAAAGGAACAAAATAAAAAGTCCAATGACAATCTTCCTTTTAAGTAAGAAATGATTAAAATATACTGTGAATGTTTAAATTGAAAAAAATTGTTATAGTGAAAACACATTGCCACGAATCCTCCTCAACATACTTTCCCTCACTTCAGACATACTTGTTCCATCATTCTGGACAGTTTCTGAAGCAGTTCTGAAAGTCTTCTGTGAAAGCCTTTGCCAGTTGTGATCAAAACTATAGTGAATGCTGCTGCCCAGTGCCACTGAAGGGAAAGGTAATGACATTAGATCATTACAGTGTGTTTTCATTCATCTTCTTTACTGGATCTGGCACTGTGTGATTTCTGGTTCTTCTGCAAAATCACAATGACCATGAAAGGTAAATGTTTTGAATTAATTTAGGACATTGAGGCTGCCACAACACTGCAACTAATGACAAAAAAAAAAAGATTTTTTCAGAACTGCTTCAAAAAGATGCAAGGACAAGAGTGTGTTCAAATGCAGGGGAGTATTTTGAAAGAAACTGCAACGTGTCTTTTACCATACTATTCTTTAAAAGTTTTAAATGTTCACTGTATTTTTATCATAAAGTATATATTTCTACATTTTACCAAAGATATCAAGGGTAACTAGTATGGATTTAATTGTATTCCAGCAAATGAAACCTCCAATGTGAAGGTATTTGGATGAAAGGCTTGTGTTATTCACCTTTTCATTGCTGTGAGAAATTAGCTGGAGAAAAACAGTTTAAGAAAGAAAAGTTTATTTTGGCTCACAGTTTCAGAGGGCTCTGTTGGCTGCAGGCTCCATGACTTGTATGTCTGTGTGAGGTAGAATATCATGTCAGAACACACAGCAGAGTAAAGCTGCTTACCTCCTGGTTACTGGGGAGCAGAGAAAGAAAAAGGGGCTAAGGTCCCAGTATTCACTTCAAGGGCACAGCTTTAGTGATCTACTTCCTCAACCAGGCTCCCAACTTTCCAACAGCTTCACTACTTCCCACTAGCTTCACTACTTCCCAACAGCACCATCCATTGCATACCACACTTTCAACACATGAGGTTTGAGGAATATTACAAATACAAAACAAACACCTTGTGAGAGAGTGACAAAAGTTAGCTGAAGTGACAGCATTGGAGTCCTAACCCAATAGGTATGATGCTATCCTAAGCACAGAAAATAGGCTAGAACTCTTCTCTTCATCATAAGAGGGCACAAGCCAGGAAGTGGGCACTCATCTGATAGGTAAACCAGCATTCAAACCCTGGTGGGACTTAATCCTGGCCTCTCTTGCTGCCAGATCTGTGAGACAATGTCTTTTTGTTGTTTAAGGTGCAAAGTCTCAGGTATTTTATTATGGTGTCCTAAGAATGTTGAGACAGAACTTTATTGAGAAAGATGAGTCATCTCAACAAATGTCAGCCAAACAAATGAACTTTGACTAATGCCCCACCCAAATAATGTCAAATACAACATTGAATTAAATTTAAAATCTAAAATCATAAGTATTTGAGAATAACATACAGAAATTCTCTGAGATCTTGTGTTAGAGAAGAAGATGAGGAACAAATCTAGTAAACTCTAGTATGAAATTTAAAATGCCAAAAAGTAGGTCACTAATTCCATGAGGCAAAACCATCTTCTCAGAGTTGAACTTATAGTTAAAAGACAAATAAAATAAAATTTGTCATGTTTAAACTACAAATATTTTGGCTTTCATCACCTGAAGACAAGCTTCAATCTTCAAAATACTCTCTAAATACTCTGCCCACAATGATTACCACTGATAAAGTTAAGTGTAATCTTTTGTATGGGAACAGCTACACAATAACTTAAAATATTTTAATTATATACAGGCATTAGTATGGTTTTTTATTATAAAATATGAATTTTTAAAAAAATAAAAAATAGAAATAAAATTATAGTCAGAGTATTAAGAATACTGTGCCCATGAAGTCTGTGAGAATCAGCCTTCCCAAGTCTCCAACATGGCCCAGTTGGTGTCAGCTGCTGCCTTCTGAAATCCCTCACATTATTTATGCCAAAGCTGTGGTTCACAGGTTGTTTTGAAACAGTCAAGTATTGGCAGGATAATGAGGCATGCTTGTTTCTGGAAAATACAATACTATCTAATGGGCTATGAAGCCCAAGGTTTTCTAAACAGCCTTATCAAAGTTTTCTTAGAATTTTCTGTCAAAGTTGTCTTCCTTCTCTTCCATTCATTTAGTGTCAGACCTATATACATCATGATTGGAGGGTTCTCCCAGCCTCTCTTGCCTCCATTTCATTGTCTCTCATAGGCACCTAGTCTAACATATATCTGCATATTTAATCTTGTCTTGGTACTGGCTTTCAGAGTATCTGAAATAACACTTCCTGCTCATTTTCTCTGTTCTTTTATTTTCCGTTCCTGTATCTTTGAGTCCTAAAGCCATTTTATAGTTGGCATGTAGACACAAAGGTGACTGGTGTATTGTGTGTGGAAACCCAATGGATTAAGTATGGAAGTTATCTACAAGTGTATGAATAAGAAATCCACCTGGAGATGTGTGGCCTAGCACAAGTTTCTGGGCCCAAATTTAGTAAAATTAACATCTATGTGAGAGGGGCAACTCAGTGTGGGGCATCTAAAAATAAACATGAGTAAGTAAGTCAATAAAATATAGGACAGAAATGAAGATATCAATGTGTTAGCATATCTACATTTATCCCTATCTGTGTCTAGTAAGGGGAATTTAGGGCTGCAACCTTCCCCCTCAAGAACCCTGAATATCCCTAGCACCAGAATTCAGACTCTATCCATCCCTTTTCCTTAAGAAAATGGGTTTTTATTAGTCTGGGGTGTTTTTTTGTTTGTTTGTTTTGGTCAAAAGGCCTGGATGTAGGGATGGGATAACAAAATACAAAAGCCTGGTGCTTCTTGTCATAATATAATACAAATAAATACCCATTAAATAATGAAATTATGTCAGAAAACTAGAAATTCTAGCTTAATGACTTTCTCTGGCTAAGCTGGGAATAAGCTGAGCATAGAAAAAACATTTTAATACATCTGTGAAGCTATGATTAAATTAAATTAGCTTGGCAAGGACAAGAGTAGCTGCCTACTTTCAAAATACCTAATGATATCAAACATAAAAGGAATGAATTTGCTATCAGAGAAGTCAGGCAGACAGCACCTAAATCAGATGCTCAAAATGAACATTAGGAAATGGTACAAAGCAGAATGTGTACTACTTACACTCAGTGAATGCAGAGCATTTTTGTTACATCTCTACTAAAGATAGACAAATAGAATATAATTTCAAGAAATATAAAACAAATCAAACTTGACATTTTACAAAATAACTGGCCTATAGTTTTTGTAAATATCAAAAAAATCAAAGAAACACCAAGAAATACTACTACACTGAAAGATATTAAAGAGACATGACAACTAAATAAAAGACTTGATTCTGAATTAAATATGTTCCCTATTGAGAAAATGGTGAAACTTGAATGGGATTGATGAGTAGGTGATAGAAATGTACTAACATTGCTTTCCTTGTTTGTCATAGTATTGTAGTTATGCAGAGAACATTCTTGTTTTTAACAAATGCACTCTGAGCTTTCAAAGGAATTAAGATATCAGATTGGCAGCATCCTTTCTAATGGTTTAGAGAAAAATAATAGTTTTTCTTTACTTGCAACTGTTTTGCAAGTTTGAGATTATTCTAAAAACTATTATCAGAAAAAGTTTAGATGCCACTGGGTTACACAACCCTTTATTCTAAAAATCATATGTTAAAAAACAATTCCTAAAAGTTGAAGTTAGTTGTAGGAAGACTATATTTGTAGAACTTATCTAAAGCTAATTGCAAGTAGACGCAACTATATTTTTAATTTTTTTTTATTTTTAGGAGGATAAAACCAAACAAAATAAAACAGAATAAAGCAATCAAAACAAAATAGTGAAAGTGATACAGGACTTCAAAACAAGATAATAGGAAATCAGCAATGGCTTCCATAATGCCTCTTGTTATCTTCAAAATCACTGCCCATACAATCAGACCTAATACAATTAAATGAAACAGAATAGAATAAAACCAATCAAAACAAAACAGTGAAAGTGATACAGGAATTTAAAACAAGATAATAGGAAATCAACAATAATTTATATTTCTTCAAAATTGCTGCCCATGCCAACAAATATAATAAAATCAAACTCCCCCACAAAAATCCCAGAACAAAACCATCAAAACAAAACAATGAAAATGATACAGGATTTTAAAACAAAATAATAGTGTTTTAACAATGGCTACCACCTTCCTTTTCTAGATGCTTCATCCCCTTTTGTTTTCATAATATCTATGTATATTTTGGATTCCACTAACTCCTTTACTTTTTAATACAAAGGAGACAACATTCTGTTCAGCTATGTGAGTCTGAACCATTTCACCCAAGAGCATGATTTCAAGTTATATCCATTTACCTATGAGATCCTTGTGATAATTCTTCTGAATAGCTGAATAGCTTTCCACTACACAAAAATGTCAGATATTTTGTAGTTGATGGACCATCTACCCCTTTTTTTTCTGATTCCCTGTCACATTAAACATTGTTTTCTGTCCTTTGACTTTCAGTGTATGAAATTTATTTCTAGTTACTATATATCTTGTAGCTGCCTCGGACTCACCCCCTCAGCCAACAGGCCTGGGTTGCCACAGACTGCCGCCATGGGACCATCCCTTGGCCCGGAACACCTCAGAGGTCCCCAGCACGACTGAGCTGCCTTGGACTGCTGCCCTGGGGCTGACCCTTGGCCTGGAACACTTGGGATGCCCCAGCACAACTGAGCTGCCTGGGACTGCCACCACAGGCCTACCCCTCACCCAGCACACCTGAGATGCCCCTGATCACCACTGTGGGCTGACCCTTGGGGAACTCACCCACCTCCTGGACCTAGAACTGTAGTTGATCTTTGGATCTAACCCCTTTTCCCAGAACCTTGGACTACAGCGGATTACCTTGCTGGCTGGATGGGGGACTCAGGAACCCCTCACCCAAACAGAAGACCTCAGCAGACTCCAGTCAATGTGGTGAGTTTGCCCCTAAAATAGAGGTCTGCAGTGGGTAAATAGGAGAGGAAGTGAAGCTCCCTCCAACTGTAAGACCTTGGCAAACCTGGCAAGACAATGGGTAATCCCCTCCTCCAAACAGAGAACATCAGAAAGGTTAGGAGTGTGCCAATAAGGCTTCCCACAACTTGGAGAAAATTAAAAGACTTTTGGGACCCCCAGTGACAGAGCAGGGCCTCAGTTGACAGCTAACAGCTGTCTTATAGACAGGGAGATCTGGTGACTTGGAACGACATGAAGACATAGCAACAGTAGGAACTAAGAGTTGACCTATATCAATACTTCTGGGCTAGTTAGCCCAGAAATAATACAGGACTCACCCAATAGGCCCTTTAGGAGGAATTCAGGTGACTGGCTCTCCTCTTCATCCAGCAACTGGACGAACATCAGCCACACAGTAGGACCCTATAATTCACACTGTGGACATTTGAGACTGTTGGGAATGAAAGACCAAATATTTACCCAAAAGGTGAAAATGACAAAACAAAAAGGTAAAATGCAGTCTCAAATGTCTAGTCCATCAGGAGCAAGTACAGATGACATTGAAATAGAGGACTTTAAAAGTCATACACCAGGAACCTCTGAAAAGATAGCAAATGAAGTAAAGAAACAAATCCATGGAGCTGTAGAGGATATCAAATTAGAAATAATGTCTTATGAAAAGACAGAAATAACAACCTTAGTAAATAAGTTGCTCAACATAGCAAGAGAAGAAATAGATTAAAAAAAATACAGGAGCATGAGAAATTGATTGAAACTTTGAATGAACAATGTAGAAAATAAGCAGAATCCATGAGACAAATTCAAAGAGATATCCAAGAAACAAAAAATTCTATTGAAAGCTGGCAAAACCATTTAAATGAATCTGAGGATAGAATTTCAGACCTTGAGGACAGGATTGAAGATAGCCATCTTGAATTGGTAGAACTTATAAAAACAACAAAGCAGCATGAAATGACAATCCAGCAGCTTCAAGATGATGCCAAGAGAAAAAATACAAAACAAATAAGGATCAGTGAAGTTGCAGGAGTCAATACAAATGACATGGGTAAACTATTCACAGAAGAAATAGCAGAAAATTTCCCAAACATAGGGAAAAAATATGATATACAAATAAATGAGGCATGTAGAATGCCAAACAGTCACAACCAACATAAATCTATATCCAGACATATAACAGTTAAGATCCCAGACATACACCCTAAAAACACAATACTAAAAGCTGTTAAGAGAAAAAGAACCAACTAACCTATCAAGGAAAACCTGTTAGAACCACATCAGACTTTTCAGCACAAATCTTCAGGTTAGGATGACCTTGAAGTGAAGTATTTCAAGCCCTAAAAGAAAACAACTTTGAACCCAGACTGATGTACCCAGAAAAACTGTCTTTCATATTTAATGGAGAAACAAAATACTTCCATGACAAAGAACAACTGGTCTACCAAATCAACCCTACAACGATACTGAAAGGCATGCTAAATAGAGATTAAAAATGACCACAGTCTCCAGAAGAACAACAGGAAGAAACCACAAGCCTGGGCAAGAAATTAAACAAGGGAGAAAAGTAAGAAACTAACAACAGGAACACAACATGGCAAAGTCAAGCCAGTACATATCAGTGATAACCAAAAATGTAAATGGGCTCAATTCACCTATCAAAAGAAATAGTTTGACAGAATGGATCAAGAAAGATGATCCCACAATATGTTGTATATAAGAAATACATCTGACTCAAAAAGAAATTCATAGATTAAAAGTCAAAGGATGGAAAACAGTATTCCATGCAACAGGAACCCACAAAAAAGCAGGGGTAGCTATTCTGTTTGGGGACAAAGTGAACTTCAAACCTAAAGTCATTAAAAGAGATAAAGAAGGCTACTACATACTTGTAAGTAGAAAACTACAAGAGGAAGAACTAACAATTATAAATATATATACACCAAATACAGGAGCACACAACTATATAAGACAAATACTTATGGACATGAAAAACCAAATATACAAGAACATAATTGTAATAGGAGACCTTAACACTCCACTGTCACAAAGAGATAGATCAACTAGACAAAAAGTCAGCAAAGAAATAACAGAACTGAATCATACTTGTGAGCAAATTGACTTAGTGGATGTTTACAGAGTGTTCCACTCAACCACATCAAATATATATTTTTCTTAGCTTCACATGGGACATTCTCCAAAATAGACCATATATTAACTCATAAAACAGTCTCCAGAACAACATTTATTCTTAAATAAATGCAAAAGGAGTGAAATTATCCCATGCACAATATGTGATCATAGCACACTAAAATTGGAAATCAATGGCAAAAACCCCCTGCAAAACCTGCATAAATACATGGAAATTAAATAACAACCTTCTTAACAACAATTCATGCACTGGTTCATCTTTTCCATGCTTTCTTCCTGCCATTGGCTCCCCACTTTTCCCCTCTATTTAGTTGTCTGCTGCACTTAACGATCTCACTCTGCTGCTGTTCCTAAAACTGTGTTCATTTTTATCTCTTTCTAGAATATCCTTTAGTATTCTTTGGAGGGTTGGTTTTGTGGTCATCAATTCCTTCAGTTGTTCTTTGCCATGGAAGTATCATATTTTTCCATCATTTTTTAAAGAGTTTTGCAGGGTATATCAGTCTGGCTTGGAAGTTGTTTTCTCTCAGGACTTGAAATACTTCACTCCAAGCTTTTATTGTGTTACTGGTCTGTGTTGACAAGTCTGTCATGATTCTGATGTGTTTGCTTTTATAGGTAATCAGTTTCTTTTCTCTAACAGCCTTTAATATTCTCTTCTTGTGTTGAATTTTTAGGATCTTGATTATTACATGTCAGTGTATAGATTTATTTTGCTTATGACTGGTTGGAGTTCTCCATGCCTCCTCATACAACTGTATGTCAGATCCTTTACACATGCTTGGGAAGTTTTCCACTATTACTTCTGTAAGTATTCTCTTTATGTTGTGTTGACTCCTGCTTTTTTGCTGACACCTATCCTTAAATTCTTGTTTGCTTAATAATTTTGCAGCCATTGAATTGTTATTTCCTGGTTCTTTGTTATTTTTAAGAGGTATTTCCTGGGGGTGCTGGAAAAACAGGCAGCCGCTAACATGCAGCTCTGCTAAGTGGCTGTGGATTGGCAAGCCGTGGCCGCTCCAGGGCAAGAACCATATCAGCGTTTCTGGAGATCCACGCCATGCCATGTAGGATCTTGGGGCATAGGGAAAACAGACAGTTGCCAGAATCCCTCTCTGGTAAGTGGCTGTGGCTTGGCAAGCCACTGCCACCCCCAGGGAGAGAACCATATCAGTGTTTCCTGAGATCTGTAATGTATCATGTTGGACCTTGGGGCGCTGGGAAAACAGGCAGCCAGTTCACACCTCTGGTGGGCTGCTGTGAGCCTATCGGTGCACCGGCTAAAAATCAAACATCCACCCCGCCCCCAGCAAGTGAGAGCCAGAGATCTGAGCATGTCTTGCGAGTTTGACTATATGTGATATAGCAAATAAGGGGGATTTTCTTCTGCCATCTCTTTGAGGGCAAATATTTTTATCTCTGTTTTGCTCTGTTTTGATCAAAGGTGTTGCTCTATTCAATATTCTGTTCTTGTAATTTCGCTATTTCCTTCGATATTGCTCTGGCTTATTGAAGGAACAACTATTGTGAAGAAAACTAGATGTACTATTGTGCCTATTACTGCTGTCCCGGTGGCCTGCTGTGAGGTTCTGTGCCACTTTGACTGCACTGCCTTAGTTGGCTATGTCCTGTTTTGTTCTGCTGTATTTTACTACCTTCAAAATAAAATAAATAAAGAAAATAAAAAATAATAATAAATAAGAAAAAAAAATTTTAAGTAAATAACAACAAAACAGATCAGCAAGTTACTGAGCAAGCTGAAACATGATATAACTAAACAGATAATGGACTTAAAAAACAAAAGGAGGAAAAGCAGTTGCTCTAAAGGATATAACTGCATGTATATTTAAAGGTGTAGGAATGATAATTATGTTGCTAAGTTTTCGTTGGATTAGAGAACGGCACTGTTTGCAGCCTCACTGTTTGAATGTCCACTTTGTATGCTTTGATTTTGTAACTTGAACAACTACATCCAGGAAGACAATATGTAATGTATCAACTAGTGATTTCTTACTGCTCATTTTTTTTTGAAATTCTGTATTGTTTCTACCCTTTTTTTCTGTTTTGTTTTAATTTTTCCCCTCTTTTTAAAAAAAAATTTTTTTTTTTTAAATTTTAAAAGGGAGATTTCCTTTCATGAATGCTAACTTCCATCCAGTCTTCAAATCTAACTTCAGTTTCTTTCAAGCAGTTTTGCCAGCTTTCAGTGGAGTTTTTAATTTCCTAAATATTTGAGTCTCTTTCATACATTCTTATTCTCTATATTGTTTATTCAAGATTTCCCTCATTCTCTTATGTTCCTTTTTTAAAAATCTATGTTTTCTCTAGATATGCTTGGCAGCCTTGTTATTATGCTTGCATTTCTTCTTTTACCTGAGATATTATTTTTTATCTGATTTCTTTTACAGCCTCACAAAGCAGTTTCTTCCCTTTCATTGCCAGCATCCCAGAAATTTCAGGTGTTTGACTTGCACTTTTTTCCATGTCTGATTGTTCTGTTTGGGCTGAAGCCCAGAGATTGTCTTTTGCTCCTTCATCTTGACATTTTCCTGGGTTTTTCCACATGAGTGGGTTGGGGATCCCAGGTGCTTCCAATATTGGTTACCCTTCCACAGTATAGGGAAATGGCTCAGGCACTCAGGTTTCTCCTAACCCAGGTTCCCTAGGAGGTAGTGGAGTGTGGAGCAACCTTCTCCAGACATTCACAATTTTTTCGAGCCGTGGCTGGCTGGTTCTCCTGGCCCATACTGGCTATCCATGGGAGAGTCCTAATGGTAGCCTGCATGCAAAGGTCTGGGCTGACTTCTTCTCCCACCCATGTTCGTTACCTGCCGGGAAATGAAACACAAATAAAACTTTTCTTTTGAAAATTTCTGATCTTTAAATTGTAAAAAATATTCCATTAATAAACAAAAGCTGGCGGCCAGGGATTTAGCCTCAATGACTCAAGAACTTGCATTCTGTATTGTTGCTGTTTTTTATTTTATTTTGGTTTTTTTTTTTTTTTTTTTTTTTGGCACTGGGGATCAAACTCATGACCTTGCTCTTGTCAGGCAGGCACTTATGCCACTGAGCTAAATCCCCTGCCCAAACACTTGCATTCTAAGCACTAGGTAATGAGTTCGATCCCAAGTACCAAAAATATAAATAAATAAACAAACAAAAGCCAAATATCAGAGATCCATGTATAATTTAGTTGAAACATGCTTACTACCACTAAAAACAAGTTCTCAACCTGTAATCCATAAACAAAATCGGTAGCAGGGCTACAATCTTGCACAAAGGCAGAATATATTTACTCTTTGTTAAAAAGCAACTAACTGTTAACTGTTTTTGCCTTAATACAAAAGTGCCCCCAGTATTTATTTATAAACACAACAGTAGTATATCAAAGGTTATTTGGGGCCTGTAAATAATGAACTCCAGATCTACATCCAGTTTGCTAAATTCCAGATTTATGTAATTGTTAATCATTAAATTAACCAAAGAATATGGTTTTTCAAATTCTTAAATATTTTTTCTCAAATAACTCAATCAAAAATATTGTTTATAAGGAAAAGACCTCTGAGATACTATAGTTTGATTTTTCCCTAAATTCTAATATACATAAATTTTTTATACTGTTACATTATGAAAACATTTGTGGTAAAATGCATGCTCCAAATATAGAGCACTAAAGATAAAAATAGTGATTTTTAAGCTAATGAGAGGAAATAGTATAGTGTGATATCCAGAGGAGCCACTAATGCAGAATTATCCAAAATCTCAAGTATCATCAAAATAAGTATAGAAGTAATCAAACTCCAAAGAAAAGTATTTATTGCTTAAAGACTATTAAAAGAAATAATCTTGTTCTTATTACTGGTGTTCCAACCAATTACCAACACCTTTTTCATTTATTGCCTGAAAAATTACAAGAGCCTCCTTAATTATCTTATCCACACTTTTTAATGTATTTCCTTAAAGGTCAAAGGAAAAAGTTTCCTCTTTCTCACTAAAGCATAATTGTTGGCCCCAAGCATGTTCACTGATTTATATCTTCTGAAATTTACCAGCAGTCAATTCTGTTGCAGCCAATAGAGAGCAAGGATCTGAACTCTTGCAACTTGCTGGACATCATGAAGATTAGACACTTTTATACATGATACCAGTTAAGGAAGTCAAAGCATAGGTCTGTATTTGATAGCAGAAAGAAATGGATTCACCATAAAAATGATAGATGTCTGAGGCAATTGGTATGTTTAACTTAATTAAAATATATATATATATGTATATATTACATGGCCCCAATAATATGTACAATTTTATGTTTGATGTATCAAGCAAAAATAATATTTTTAAAGTATGTTGACTCTATATTTGATGTTTTGCATAAGAAAAAAAATTTAACTCAACATAAAAGAGAGAAAAGGAAAGCAAGTAATGTATTGGAACACAGTTCAGGGAGCTATAATCAAGTACACGACACAGTAATTCCCAATGAACCAATGCTAACATCGAGGCCTGAAGGAAGAATGGGTTGCAGCTGATTATAGAAATGGTACCAGGAATGAAGGCTGAGGATTGTTGAAAGACCTGATGTAAAAAAAAAAAAAAAAGGAATGGGGCATTTCAGACCTGAAATCACTTTAGCATGCTTGAACCACTGAAGGGACCCTGGTTGTTTTGTACTGGTTAAGGATGAGGTTAGAGATGCAGATAACAGAAGAGGTTTCAAGGCTTCTTTATAAGTCAAATTTAGGAGACTGATATGTTTATAAAGATAGGAAGTTGTGCTTTCAGTTAAGAACTAAGTCTTGTTTATGATTCACATTTTACTATTTCCTCTGTCTATAACTTTTTGTTGAATACTGAGCAGACCAGAGAGCATTTGTTCTGCTGAGTCCTGTTATCTTCAGGACTCTTCCCTATGGATTCCATTTCACTTAGCCTCCCTGAATATTGGGTGACTTCGTTGCTTTGATTTGGTAAATCCTATTTCTCTGCCTAGTACTTCTTATAGTCATCATCAGAACAGGGCAGCCACCATCTCCTTCCTTCCCTATTTTTGGGGATCAAACTCATGAACTTCCACTTGTTCTATGTCTAAAAATAGATACCACAGTTAGTCTCATTTTTTACTTGTCCATGGGGAAGAGTAAGTCTGGTCCCCTACTCTACTATGTTAGAAAGCAAGATCTATGAGTGTTGTTTCTACTTAGACCATGTTTGTATTTTGAAGGTCTATGGAGAGCACTTATCCCCTTTGAAACCACTCTTTTTTATCAAGAGTAAAAGCAATAAATTTAAAACTAATTCATTTTGGTAGAAACTTCATAGAAAGTTTAATGTATATTTATAATATTCAGTTTCTTCCTGCAGATGCATAAATGATGTTGAAAAATTATAGAACCAATTATACTTGATCTACCAATTATATGACAATTTCTGTGATACTTTTCAAAAAATTATTTTCCTTAATTTTTAAAAATGTCTAAAATAGAGCATGACACACTTGAATTTCTTAATGAGGAAATCTGTACACAGTGCCTCACCCAAATTTAAATGAATAGTGCCTGATAAGAATAAACTATAAGCTGATAGGTCCACCTCTTTTCATTATTCATTTTAATTAACACAGGAAGGCCTATTTGCAAAATCATAGCCTGTTTTGTTTATATTTCCACAAATGCACTCAAAATGTTTACCTTTTTCCTAAGGGCAAAAGTAAACTCAGAATCAATGTTCAACTTCAAAAACTACATTTTCAGTTCCAATTAAGGCTGTGTCATGTAGAGCTGCTATTAAAGCTAGATCAAATTCTAAATTCAAATTTAAAATTGTTTTTGAGAGCTGATAAGAGTGTAACATTTTATGTGGAAACATGCTGTGCTGGAAATGATTACAGTTTTGTTTATATTTTCAAAAAATATGGAATAAATTTGATACTTAAAAAGATATGAGCTAGTTGAAATCAGAAACTCTCAGTAGGTATATTTTTTAAAAGTTACTTCAGATAAATTCCACAGTTCAAACAAAATTTATATAACACTGGAGAATACAGAATTGAACATTATTCATTTGCTAGCATCAGTTCTTTTTTCTCAAATCCTCTGAAATATTTATTGCCAATAAAAGAGTAATTGGTTAAACTAGGAATAAAAAGCTTCTAGTGCAGATACACAACTTCCATTGGAACTATTATGTAATGACATTGTACTACCTACAGCTAATGTACTTGTAGTGGATGGTAACTGGTGGTCAATTTAAACACCAGCTGAACTAATAAGCATGGTGCTAAGTGTAGATGGCCCAAATGAGGAAAGTTGCCAGCATAAATAAGAGGCCTAGAGAGGAAGAAGTGTTGTGTGTTCTCCTAAGTATTGTTGTTGTTTGGAGCCGCTGGTTCTTGGGAAGGAGCTTGTCATGCTGTCTCCCCTGATGTGAACTCAGCTGTTTTCATCAGAGGAGTTTGGGACCTTTTTGCTGAGGATGCTGCAGTTCATTTTGGGGGAGCTTTGGTCCTTACTTTAAGCATCACTTCCTAGCTCCAGGGGGAAGGTGTGTGCTGTTCAGTCTCCAGGAGAAGTTTGTCACGCTGGCTTTCCTGATATGCACTCAGCTGTTCTCATTGTTTGAGGAATTCGGGACCTCATTGTTGCTTAGGATGACTGTGCTACTTTTCAGGGACATTATTTTGAGTACTGCTTCTTGGCTCCAGTACAGAAGCCTTGGCTTGGCATCACAGATCCTTCACTCCACTAGCATAGGCTTCCTAGCTTCCACTGCTGACTTTTGGGCCTTCCCAACACAGATCTGTGGAATAGAATTGCATGGGTCATTGTCGTGAACTCATGTAGGTTGTTGCCATGGGACCAGGCCCATTTTCTAGTCTTTAGTGTTGTGGAAAAACCTCCTGCACTTTCTTTGCATTTGATTCCTTGGTTGACCATTATAAATAATACTATTAAATATGTGTCCTGTGTGTAATTGTTCTCTTTGCAACTCCTGACTACAACAGTGATTTTTTTTTGCTTTTTTCTATTTTCTTATTCTCATTTCCTTTTTTACATATTTTTCAATTTATTTTTTCTATTATTCCTTTTTTCTTTGACTACTGTTTGTCTCTTGATTTTACCAGTGTAACACAATAAGGCATCCAGTGCTTTATTTATACACATCAGTAATAACGAATTATGTATCTAAATCGGAGGATTTCTTTATTTGTAAAAACAAGCAGTAGGCTAAGACACATTTGTTCACTGGCCTGTATTTTGTAGATACTTGATCTAGATCTGTCTTCATTCTGTATATCCATTTAAATATTTCCATTAGGATTTTATGCATAACAGCACTAAATTGGGATAGAGAGAGTTGTCAAGTTCTTTTTGAAAATAATTTTATGGTTAATTCTATATTTTTATTCCTTAAAAGACAGAAGAATTAAATGTGCTTTATCATTTTGAAGAAGAGATAGAATTATGACAAAAGACAGGAGAAAATGAAAGAAAGAAGTTATTGTTACAGTTCTCTTGACTTTATAAAAGTTGTTAGAGATTTAAGTGAAACTTTTGTTTACTTGAAACCAAGGCTGATTAATTTATAGTAATAAAGATCATATGAATATTTTCATAAATAACAAATTTAAAAGCTAATTATATTCCTGGTTTAATAATCAAAACTCATAAGTGACCCCAACATTGGTCATTTTTGGAAAAAGAAATTCTAAGTTGAACAGTAACTCTAATAACCCAGGTAAAAAGGGCTGGCCATTTTGGGTAAGTCATTAGTTGTGTTCCTCTAGTGATGGAAACCAAGAACAAATCAATTCACAGCAGTTACAGAACTGAGAGATAACAAGCAATGCTTCTTGGTTGGTTGATAGGTCAGTAAGCATTCACCAAAATCTGTGAGAAAAAATTTTCACATTTCAGAGCAGAAGAGGTTGGATTGAGAAGAATTTTTGATATACATGTAGAGGTACTCTGCAGCAGAACAATGAAAAAGACTGCAAGGAGCGGGGAAGGTGTTTGAAACAATTAACATCAGAAACAGTAAAAAATTGAGGGACACACTACTTCAGAGCTTAGGTGACAAAGAGTAATAAGTATGGAATGCAGCCATCACTCACTGCTGCTTTCCACACAGAGCCAGACTCCAACCTTGTCATGGAAGACAGGGACTTTGAAAGTGCTGTACCCTTAGCACATCCAGAAGGCTCTGAAAACTACTGCAGCCCTGAATATGGACACTAGTGGTTGTTGCTGAGTTTCTAATTCTGGAGTTTGTAGTCTGAAATCTTGAGAGTTAGTCATGATTCAGCAGCTGCTGCACACTGGGCAAAAATGGATGTGACCAAAAAAATGGATGTGACAATTCCTGGGACCTTGACTTTAGGCAATCTCAAAAAAAGACTATATAACTCTAAGTGAAGTATCTGAAATGTGTTCCTTGTTATAGTAGTAACAATAGTGTAGTCATCAGTTTGAGAGGCTAAAACAATCATTGCCAGGAGCCATGTTGCATGAATGGAAATGGCTGAAACCAGCAACTGCTCCAAAAAGGACTAAGTAGAGAAACTTCTGTCCATGATATCTTAGCCCCTGCATCTGGTGTCCTCTATCTGGCACTGTCATTTAGCCATGAGAAAACAAATAAATGTGAACCAGCAAATAACAAAAAATCCAAGTAACCTCCAAAAACTTTAGAAAAACCTCAGCATCTTTACTACTTTTTAAAGGTTCATGAAGCAAGCTAATGCTGATAATCATCAATTGAGTAACCACTAAATAGCAAGACATACTATGAATATTATTTTATTTAAATGTCAAACTGTAAACAAATGGTAGAATTATTCCAAATTTCCAAAGGAGAAAACAACCTCCAAAATTCAGGAGAATTTTGGAAAATAAGATAACTTACCATATATAGTGATCAATATTTCTTTAATCAATTAACAAAGAAACTGGCAATGACAAAGACAAATAGAATCTCAATTTCCCTGATGTTGTATCTACTGTGAAACTGTTTAAGTATGCATATTCCAGAAGATATTTCATCAAAGAAGTATGAACAAATATTTTTATATAGGAGTATCTATGATATAATAAAATATCATCTGAATATCCCAATATTGCAATACTATGATTTTACAATTAAAAATATGATATATTAACTTTAAAAATATACAGCTGTAACAATCTATAATTATTAAGAGCTTATACAAATTCAGGATCAAAACCTTAATAATGATTCTTGGAGATCCAAAAATTGTGGAGTGCTGAATGCCAGCAACTCAGCTTCTCCAAGACAAAGTGCTGAAAGTCTGGAAAACAACAGCCCCAAGAAGATTCAGAGGGAGTGTACAGCACCTGAGAACCATGCAGGAACTGACAGAGGAGAAAAAGAAAATAGGATTTATTGTTACAGAAGAAATAGCTCATCCCAGCAGACCAGCGATTGCGCAGTGGGGCTAGAGTGACTGTATAGCTGACCTGGTGGGCAGGGAGGCAGCTAAAGCAACTTTGCTCCTCACAGGAAGACGGAGGCCCTTTGCTCTTCACCAGGAGACAGAGACCTGACCTAGACCAGGAGAGTCTTGTGCAGTCAGAGGAGCAATGAGAACACGAGACACTGTTTTCTGAGCTCGCCCCACCAGAGGCAGCAGTTGGTGAATGAGCTACAGGGACGCAGAGGAGCAGCAGAGGGCAGGCAGGATCAGCATTTTATGTTAAAGGACTCAGGGCTCTAACTCCAGCAGAAGAACAGTCCCAGGATCAGTTCATTACCAGTGTCCTGTAGTGGAAAAGGAAATGCCCATCCAGACCCAGTGGACAGCAGGCAGTTGGGTGGCAGACGGGGAGGAACTCTGCTGAGACCACCCAGACTACATTCCAGCAGGTCCTACCTACAAAGTACTGGAAGCAGCCCCCTACTCTACAACTGGCAGCACAACCAGGCAAACAGCCTTGGCATGTGGCGGAACAAGGTCATTGTCCCCAGACTAGGCCTAAAACATGAGTGTAGGGCATGGCCAAAAGCAGCCCCCAAACCAGCAATGATCCTCATGTAGACTTGATGGGATTACTTGGTCCACATCCAACACTAAGGAGCTAACACAGAACTAGGGCTACTAGAGGAAGTTTTTCGGTTTCGTTATTTTATTGTGGTGTTGTTTTGCTTTGTTTTGTTTTGTTTTGCTTTCCTTTTTATTGGGTGAGGAAGCGAGCATTTAGGTTTTGACTTTTATTGTTAGGTTTGTTTCCTCTGTCCTGTCTCTCTCTTTTCTCAGTGGTCTTTCTTGATTTTTTGACATTTTTATGTTTATTTTACATTGTTTCTAGTCTTTCTAGTTTGCCTTGAAATCTCCATTCTTTCTCTCCTGTCTTCTCCAGCTTCCTGAAGGTTGTGTAATCTGTTTTCCTTCAAACTTGCTTCTACTATGTTTCCCTTCAGTTATTACTCTGTTTTATTCCCATTCTTCTTAAATTCCCCTTCCCCACAGGATAAAATTACTCTAGCAAAGTGAAACTCACTACATGCCAGTTCCTGGTTTATGTTGGATGTTGATCTGGAGCAATAGAGCTTGCTTCTAGTGTTGGAAATAGCAAATTAGTAGTTACTACAGATTATCTGTCAGTTTCTAGGCTGTGCTTGATGATACTGTTTTTTCTAATTGTAATACCTTACCTAGGGTACCACACTTGTTTTAATCAGTTTTTCACCCTTTTAGGACAACACTGTGACTTTCTGGAATAACACCATCATCATAGTCTAGTACCAAATAACTGGATGCTGAGCCAAATAGACAGCAACTCCTGATCTGTAATAAAATAGAAAGATAGGATCTTGGGACAGATGCAAAGACTAACAGAGAGCTACACCTAGAAGACATCCCGAAGGAATAGACATTTCCAAGAAATTCCAGGAAATGCTACTTACCATAAGAAAAAAAGAAACATCACAGAAAACATATTAAAATTAAAAATAGAAAGTGACAAAATTCAGAAGCACAATGTAAACCCAGACTTCCAGCCCAAACAGGACAAATTCAGGTAATCCAAGATAGAGGAAACCAGAAACCTCCCATTAGAATTTTTTGAAATGACAGGAGAATGAATTTTAAAAAAACATATATATGAGATTTTAGAGGAAATAGAGAAATTCTCTCTCAGCCAAAAGAAGAGATTATGAACATAATGAAAAACTTGTTCAGCAAGACTAGATTAGACATAGATTAAAAAAATAAAGGAAGATGATGGAAGCCATGAATGCCCAACATGGAATCCATGAAACAGATTCACACAGATATTCAGTAAGTCAAAATTTCCATTAAAAATCTGTAAAACCTAATGAAAGTGGGAAATAAAATATCACAGAATCACAGATAGCAATCACAATAAGAAACATCTCTTAAAAATAGCAAGGGGCTGTGAAAAAATAATCCAACAACTGCAAGATGAGACAAAGAAGAATGTAAGATTGATTGGAGTCAGTGAAAAAGCAAGGTCAGCATAAATGGCATAAAAATCTATTCACAGAAGTAATGGCAGAAAACATCCCAGGCATGGAAAAAGGTTTTGACATACAGATAAATGACACATATTGAACTCTAATTACCCTTGGTAAAAATTTCTAATATATTTAATATTATATATATGATACAATAATAAATATTCTAGAAATTCAGCACTAGAACAGAATATTAAAAGCTGTTAGAGAAAAACAAACAAATCATCTATAAAGGAAAACCCATCAAATCACAGCAGACTTCTCAAGACGAACTCTTAAGTCAAGAAGAGTTTGAAGCTAAGTATTTGAAATCCTAAAAGAAAGCAACTTCCAACCAAGATTGATGTATCCTGCAAAAGTATCTCTCAGAATTATAAAGAGTAAAATACTTCCATTGCAAAGAATACCAGATGAAATTCATGACCACAAAAACAGCTTTACAAAGTGTTCTGCAATATATTCTAGAAAGAGATAACAGACACCACAATTTCAAGAGTACCAACAGAAAGAATCCCCAAGGCAAGGCAAGCAACTGAACAGAGGATAACAACAGGGTATCATTAGTAGGAAAATAATATGACAAGTACAAAGTATTATAGATCAGATATAACCATCAATATAAATGTTTCAAATTACCAATTGAGAGAGATAGACTGGAAGAGAAGATCAAGAAACAATAGCCAGCAATATGCTGCATTCAAATCAAGAAAACAGAATTCAATGTTGAACCTCAAACTTATAGAAAAAGAAGAATAATTCAAGCCAAAAGCTTATGTGGGGGAAGAAATGTAAAAGATCAGAGCAGAAATCAATGCAATTGACACTAAGAAAACAATACAATACAACTTGTAGAGTTGGTTCTTTGTAAGATTAAATGAAATTGACAAAATGCTAGCTAACCTTATCAAAAAAAGGAAAGAAGATTCAAATTCATACAATTAAGAACAAAAAGGGTGAAGTCACAATAGATTCTGCAGATATCCATAAGATCATCAATACTATTTAAAGAAACTTTAATAAGATGGAAAACACACATGCAAAAATATATTCCAATATACATATGAATTACCAAGGGTGAGTCAAAAGATATAAAACTTCTAAGCAACACAAAATCAGTCACTAGAATTGAAAATGTCATTAAAAAACATCATAAAACACATTATTCTCAGCTTCACATGGACATTCTCTAAAAGAGACCATCTACTAGCCCACAGAACATGCTTAAGTAAATGCAAAGGGATTTAAATTATCCCATGCATATTATCTCACCATAATGTAAAATTGGAAATCAATGGAAAAAGAAAATGCAAAAACTCCATAAACACATGGAAATTAAATAACACACTCCTGAACAATCAATGGGTCACAGATAAAATTAAAGAAATTAAACAATATCTATAATTAAATCAAAATGTAGATACAATGTACTGAAACCTGTGGGACACAATGAAAGCAGTCCTAAGAGAGAAATATATAGCAGTGAATTTCACATTAGGAAAACAGAATGAGCAAAAATAAACAAACTATTGCTGCACCACAGGCTTCTTGAAAAAGTTAAAGAAATGAGCACCAAAGCTCATAGAAGGAAAGAAATTATAAAGATCAGAGCAGAAATTAATGCAGCTGAGACTAAGAAAACCATACCAAACATTAATACATTGAAAAGCTGATTTTTTGAAAGAATAAACAAAATTGATAAAATTCTAGCCAATATTATCAAGAAAATGAAAGAAAAAACTCAAAATCAGCATGGTACTGACAAAAAAATAGACATGAGGATCAGTGGCACACACAATTACAAAGGAATTCAGTCACCTTATCTTTGACAAAGGTGTCAAACATGGAAGGAAAGAAGTCTCTTTAATAAATGGTGCTGAAAATTGGCTTTCATCATGCTAAAGAGTAAATCTAGAAACATGTTTATTAACATACATTAAACTAAAGTCAAAATGGATCAAAGATTTAAATACTAAAACAGAAATACTAAATCGAATGGGAGAAAAGGTAGGTAGGAATCTTGAAACATAGGAGCAGGCAGAGAGTTCATGAACAAACCCAAACTACATGGGAAATACTTCAAAGAATCAACAACTGGGATCTCATCTTATTAACAAGTCTGCATATCAAAAGAAGTCACCAGCAGAGTGAAAAGAAAACCCACAAAATGGGAAAAAATTTTACCCAATTGTCCTTTAGTCAAAGGACTTCTATCTAGAAAGTATAAAGAATTGAAAAAATTTAGGCCTCCCAAATTCAAAAAACCCAATTTAAAAATGGGTATTTGAGGTAAATATGTACTTCTCAGATAAACAAATGCAAATAGACAATAAACATATGAAAAAGTATCAACATCACTGGTCATTTGATAAATGCATATTGACACAACATTGAAATTCCATCTTACTCCAGAAAGAAAACAACCAATACATGCTGGCAAATCTATGCAGAAAAAAGAACTCTTCTTCCCCATTGGAAGTAGTATAGACCAATACAATCTCTGTGGAAATCAGTGTGGAAATTCCTCAAAAAGCTAGGACTGGAGGTCCTATTTGATCGAGCTATCCCCTTCTAGGTATCTTCCCAGAAGAACTGAAAACATCATACCACAGCGAAATATGGGCACCCACTTTTATAGCAGCACAATTTGTAATAGCTAAATCTTGGAAACAAGGCAAATGCCTATCAACTGAAGAATGAGTAAAAAAAAGATGCGGTATTTTTATACAATCGAGTACTACTTAGCCATAAAAAGGATAAATTTGAGGCTTTTATAGGTAAATAGATGCAATTTGTGACAATACTCATAAGTGAAATAAATCAAACTCATATGTGTAAACATATTGTGTGTCTAGTGTAAAAATTTAAAAGAGTAATTTAGGATCCAAAATGCACAATAGATTTTGTGAAAGGGGAGGAAACTGCTCAAAAGGAAAGAACAACTGGGATGAGAGGAAAGAGAAAAGAAAGAAGGGAAAATATTATATATATAGTGGAAGTAGTATAGACCAGTACAATCTCTGTGGAAATCAGTGTGGAAATATATATACAATATATATGTGTGTGTGTGTGTGTGTGTGTGTGTGTGTGTGTGTGTTAGTTCATCAAAAAGAGTGGTTTGTGCTTTCATTGTTTGATCATTTTCCATGGCTGAGTGTTGAAATCATAGCAACTACTTTGAAGAGGACAATATGTAATATAGTAATCATTGTTGATTTATTGTATTGTTTTGAAATTTTGTATCATATTTTTGTTCTTTTCTTGTTTTAAAATTAAAAAATAAAAATAGCATGGTACTGGCAAACAATCATACCTGAGAATCAGTGAAACAGCTTAGAAGATACGAATGTACTCAGTAACTTTAGTTTTGACAAAGGGGCCAAACATGTTTACTGAAAGAAAGCTAGCTTCTTTAATACATGGTACTGGAAAACCTGGCTTTCCCCACACCAAATATTAAAACTAGACTCCTATATATTGCTATTCACTAAACTAAAATCAAATGAATCAAAGATCTAAACATTAAAATGGAAACACTAAATCTGTTGTACAAGATAATAAGTAAAAGTCTTGGAGACAGAGGCATATGCAAAGACTTCATGAACAAAACCTCAATGGATAGAAAATAGTACAAGGAATAAATATCTGGGATTTTATTTTATTACAAAGCTTTTCATGGTAAAAGAAATCATCAGCAGTGAAAAGACAAAGCATAGAGTGGGAAACAAATCTTAGCCAGTTGTTGCTCAGACAAAGGACTAATATCTAGAACATATAATGAACTGAAAAAAAACCAGACCCCCTAAATTTAAAGGCCCAATCCAAAACTGGGCATTTAAACTGAAGAGATACTTCTCAGATGAAGAAATTCAAATGGCAAATAAATACATTAAAAAGTTCATCACTGGTCGTTTGAGAAATGTAAATTAAACCAATGCTGAGACTCCATCTCAATACAGAGAGAAAGCCTTTTATAAAGAAATCAAGCAATAACAATTGCTGCCAGGGCTGGGTGGAGGGAATAAAAACCCTTCTCTGTTTGTGAGAGTGTAGACTGGTACAAACACTATAGAAATCAGAGTAAAGATTTCTCAAATAACTAGAATTAGAAGTCCGTTTTGATCCTGCTCTTCCTTTTTAGTGTCTTCCAGAAAGAATCAAATGTATTATACCACAGCAATATATGCACACCCTTGTTCATAGCAACACAGTTTATAATAGCTAAATCTTGGAAACAGCCCAAATGCTCATCAAATGATGAATGGATTAAGAGGATGTGGGGGTTTTTTATACAGTAGAGTACTACTCAGCCACAAACAAGGAAATATTTGAGACATTTATAGCTAAATGGATGAACTTTGAGACCATACTCTTAAGTGAAATAAATTGTACACACATGTAAATATAACATTGTATCTCTGGCGTGAGAAAATGTAAGAATGAATAAGAACAAAAATATGTAATATGTATTGTGAATAGGAAAAAGTGTTCAAAAGGAAAGGGGAACTTTGGAGGGAGTAAGCAAGGAAGGGTATAGAAAAAATGAGAAAAAATATGATACAATGGAAATAATGCTTTGTAAATAAGGATAGGAAGAGAGGCTAAAGAAAGGGGAGGAGAATGGGGGGGAAAGAGGAACCAAGATATATCCTTCACAAGTACCAATTCCCTATGATTAATGGGATCATTCTACATATTTAAATTATACCAATAAATGTAATAAGGAAAAAAACAGTATTGTATAAGCAGGGAACAATACATTATCATAATGTTGTACATAGATGATAGAAAATATATAAAGCATAGGCTGACTGGACAGATAATTATATATGCTGAGAAAAGGTAAGAAGATTGATTATAAAACATGCATAGCATTTGGAGTTAGGTTGGAGTATTTGTTTTACTTTCTCCATTTCTTAGATTTCTTGAGATGTATTCATTAACATATATAAACAAAAACTAACATTTTCAAATATATACATAAATTATTAAATTTTTAACTACATGGTTTGCTATCAGAATGTTATTTTATTAAATAAGTCCATTATAATTGAAAGCATCAATGTAAATAGTGCTACAAAGTTTACAAAGGGGAGTCAGCTACTCATAGTAAAGTAAATGGTTCCCTTGGCTCTGCTTTAGCAAAACAAATAGAAAACAAATCCCACACAGTGGTGTTAGTAAATAATGTCACTACAATTGATTGCATTTCTTTTACTCTTGTCCTTGGTTGCCTCAGTCAAGTCTAGAAGAAGCAGAAAAATGTTGGAAAGCTCACAAAGCCCCATGACTTGTACTTGCCAATTTACAGCAGAGACAGAAGCATCCCTCTTGGGACATTTTGACCATTACCAAAACTAAACATTGAGGAAAAAGTGAAAAACAAAACAAAACAAAACGAGCTACCGACTATCTGTTTTTGAGATAAACTGATAAAGACAGTTATGAATACATATTAGAAGGCATCTGACTAGGTCTTATAATTTTTTCAATTTGCTCTAGAATATTATCATTAATATTTAATTAGTCTTCAATAATTTCAATGTATCTACTTTTCATAATATGAAGAGAGTAATAACTAAATTTGATGTCTTTCAAATTTATAGTTGACAATTTTCAAATATGCTCACTTTTCAAATGCAAACCTTTGATTTCTCCATGAGGTCTCATTTCTCAGCAGAATTAAGTTTATCTTATCCTTCCCTGCTCTCCATTGTATGTTAAAACCTCAGTTGTAACACATTTTTACAGTTTTTGTCTATCTCTTTCACTAGATTATAATATGTCCAAGATCCAAGCATGATTAAACTATGTTAGTAAGTAAAGTTTCTGCAGGATTTATTAAATTTATTTATGTAGTCTTAACTGGTATGACTGAAGACACATGACCATCTGTTACAATCTAACACAATTGTAGGAACTCAATTTACTTCATGTGGTAAATATAATAGCATTACCTTAGTGATTATAACTTTAGTTATGCGTTATCACCTCTCTTTATTCATTCAACACTCCTGTGATTGAAGTAGAACAGTGTTTGTTAGCCTAAAGAACACACAAAGCCTCAAAAAGCTTTAGTGATTTGGTTTATACATCAAGTAATTAAAAAACCGTAACTTGTATCTCAGCATAGAATATCATGTTATGTACACACACCATTTGAGAAAATCAATGCTCAATAAGTTTGAGGTGTGACAAGGAAAAAATGTGTTTAAATAAAATATTTATTAAAGTAAAAGATACGTTTTCATGAATCCCCTCAAAATACTACCCCTTATGTTGAGTGCCCTGGTGCCATCCACCATTGTCGGCACTTTCTGAAGCACTTCTGGAAGTCTTCTTTCATAAATGTCTTTAGTTGTGCTGTCATGGCTGCCTTGATATACACAACCAACTCAGAACCTTTATTTTTCATGGTCATTTTGATTTCAGGGTAGGGCCAAAAATTGTATTTCATCCTATCTAGGAAATAAGGTAGTTGAGAATACACCATTATGTTTTCATGAGACTGCCTTTACTTTGGATGGTGCTGTGCAGCAGCACTGATTGAAATGTGTTCACATCTTGTGGAGATACTCATGAAACAGGACTTCCAGAACTGTTCCAGAAAGTGGCAAGACCCATGAGATAAATGTTTTTGAAACAAGGGAAGAATACTGAGGGAGACTGATGGTAGTGTGACTTTGACTGCAATATTTTAAAAAATTAAATGTTTTCCACAGTATGAACACTTCTTGTACTTTAAAAGTATATTCTGTAGTATAAAATTTACTTACACAATTATTTAATTGGCCTGTATTATATTTGTGAATCACACAGGTAATGTGAAGCTAACTCAACCTTCAAGAAATTTCATTTAAAATCCCATATAGTATAGCTGACAATTACGTTTTATCAGTATTGCAAAGTAAAGTCTTCAAAAATAAATTCATAAGAATAGTGAACTTGTCCTTTTGAGTGAATACAGTCTCTCATATAAATCTTTAAAGTAGAAGAGCAATTTTTAAAACTATCAGGGAATCTTCAATTTACAGAGCCAGTACCCTCAGCCTGACTTTCATGTTTCAGATAAATTTGAGGAAAAATAGAAGTCATGCAACTGCTGAAGTCTGAGTGCACTGATTCAGCATTTATCCTATCATACAGATAAATGATTAATGGAAGGTGACCAGAGAAACTGTCTGCATAATTCAGTTCAGGTTTTGTTCAACAATCCTCAAATCAGCACTTTTCCATTGTAAAGGAATATTTACATTCTGCCTAATTCACACATTTTGTAAGAAGCATAGAACAAGAGTGAGAATCTGATCTCAAATTAAACTGTGAAGCAATACAAAAGAAGCAGGAGCAGGAAGATGAAGAGGAGGAAAGAGAGGAAGAAGCAGAAAAAGTGAAAAAGGCAGGAGAGAAGGATGAGAAAGGAGAAACAGGGGAAGGAGGGTGGAGACACAGATTCAATTCCATCACACCTAATGTCACTTTCCCTCAAACTATATGTGTCACCATAACTAGAATGCCTCACCTGTAGAATCATTTTATTTCAGAAATATCTGATAAAATAAATTCTGTGTAACTGAGTAAATCTGGACCAGTACTGCAATGTGGTATTGTTCAAACAGTTTAATATGAAAAAGCAAAATTTTATCTGGTTGTTTGAGTCTCTAGTGTAAAGGAAAAATAAAATAATGTATTTATGTAAGTAATGTCAAATGCATATTGCTAATGGTGCTCTAATTGTTTGGCTCAAAACTCATTCTTTTAATAATTTCAAAGACAAAAGTATGGTTTTTAATTATATTCACAGCCTAAAAGGGAAAGCCTAATTTTATTATATATTGTATATTGATTTTTATTTTAAAAGACTTTCAAGAGAGATTACTATTTAATTTTTTGATCAATAAAACTCTGACTTTAATATGAAAATTCTTTTTCAATGTCAAAATAGATCAACCTAAATTACATTAACATTAATTAATAGGGTTCAATATAAATCAACATAAATAGGTTCAAAGTTAAATTGTAATGTTCAGGGAAATAGAGATGTGTCCTTCTAGGAAGAAAAAATGATGCCTAAAAGTCAGAAGTTACAGGGTGAAGAGCTAAATTTAGATGAAGATGGGACTTTTAAATTATTGAAGGAGATCAACAGAGAAATGATCTTCCCACACAAACTAGTTAGCTCTAGGTCACTGGAAATGCTCAAACACTGGCTTGAGATAGCCGTTGTGGAGGACCTCCTGGGTTAATCTCATCCGTTTCAGAAGGTCCGCACGGATTCAGGTTTTAAACATTACACCACTAAAATGGTTATGTGACATGTAGAAAACAATCTCTCTGCACTGCTTTCCTCATTAAAAAATGACTCTAGTAATTCTTCAGATATAAGCATATAATGAGAGGCTGTATATGCAAAAGGTTATCTTAACCTTGAAATACCTCCCTAACAATGACTTTACACTTGAAACGTTGAGGAGCATTCAGTTTATCCTAAGGACTTATGGCAGAGAACATACAGTCAAAGATACTTGATATGTCAGACAGCCAAGGAAGTTGACAGGATGGTCCACTGTAAGGCACACTCCCAACAAGCCTACAGTTGTCTGATGGCGCCCCCAGGAAAATATGGAGGTGCTAAGCTGTACCCACTGACAAAGCAGATCACCCATGAGATATGATGACTTCTTACACTGTGGTGCCATCTTCAAATCCTTATTCTTATTTGCCTCTACTAGTTAACAAGAAAATATGAATAACAATAATAAATTTTTCTTAATTACAAATTCAATAGCTTTAGTCAAACTCACTTGGTAAAATGTTAATGATTGCAGAAAATTTAGTGATGAACGCACCAGTTAATTCCTTTCTCAATAATAAGGCTTCATCAGAAAGGCTGCCCAAGTTCCCTAGATATACCTGTGAATACCAGATATTTGGTGGAGAAAGAGTTAACAACCCAGTCAGGCATGAGGGAAAGAATATTTCCATTTCTGTAGCTTCCCTGCCCTGTTCAATTCTCTGCTCCTGTGTTATAATCTGATATTGTGGTGATTTCATTCATTTTGTCCTGCTTTCCAAGCCAGTAAGCATGGGAAGCATTTAATCATTTCTATCACTGGATAAGAATATCCACTCACAGTTAGGTGAGTCACAACCTAAAAAGTGCTGAATGTATCTTTGTTTCATTATTAACTACATAAACGTTTTCTTACAGCAGAAGATTTTCTATGCAGCAAAATAAGGTTTTCTTTGCAGCAACCTCTACAGCAGTTCTGTTCCTGATCCACTGGACCTGAAATGATCTTCCAGGTGGTACAGTAATGAAATCACATAGTCAAGCAACATTCACCAACACCCCCTTGTCCTCCACCCACTAATAAAAGGAAAATCTCCTTAATGCCATTGTTTGCTGAAATTCCTTTTTTTATTTTTCTAATTTCCCAATTACCTCCCTATAGGAGATCATAAACCATATAATCTCTAATAAAATGATATATAAAGAATTTTATTTGGTTAAATGCTATTAAAACACCCAAACCTAAATACTTTATCAAAATTACTACATACAACAGTACATACCACAGTATGGTGTATATACAGCAGGTGTTCAAGAATATAATTCCAATTATTGCATTCCAATCCAAAAATACACGATGTGGTAGTTAATTTTTGTGAGTGTGACTGTATTAAGGCATATGCAGACAGCTGGGCAAACATTTCTGGGGCTCTGAGTGAATTTCCAGAAGATATAAGCATTCAGATGCATAGAGTTAGAAAGAAAATCCATCACTACCAGTGCCAGTAAGCCTTATCCAATCTGTTGAAGAACTACATAGGACAAAATAGGGAAAGAACAGAAAATAATATCTCTGTTCTGAAGCTATCTACTTTTCCTGTCTTTGAACATCAGTGTTCAAGGTTCTTGGACTTTTAGTCTCCAGCCCTCATAGAATTCACTTCCTCCACCTCCACCCCTTAGCCTGGCATGGAGAGTTATACCTTTGATTCCTTTAGTTCTCAGCCTCAGAACAAATTACATCTCTAGATTTCTTGATTCTGTATCTTGCAGGAGACAAATCATGGGAATTCACATATGTGTGGGTTGATTGCCATAAGAAATTTCCTCTGTATATCTTACTTTTTTGTTTTCCTAGAGAACCCTGATTAAAGATACCCTGAATACATTTTTTAAATGTTAGCATTAAGTTCTGTGATAGGATGAGATTCTAGACCATGAACATATGGTCCATATATATTGTTTCTCTTTCACAACAGCACATACTGATTTGCAAGCAAAATGGTGTACAATATATGATATTTTTAAAGAAACAATAGGCAAACAAATGAAAGAGTAATTGACTGAACAAATGAATGATCAAGTGAAATTGAGATAGTCTAGTCTAATTTAAAAGCCTAGTTTAGTTCAAATAGATTTTGGAAATGGTTCCCATCATTCACATGGCCTATTTCAAGCTCCTCCTTCCTGGCTGACAGATTGAAATGCTTGACCCAAGGCTTGAGTTTTCTTACCAATAAAATATTAAAACTGACAAATTAGGAATTCCCAAAATATTGAAAAGAGAATGTTTTGTGTTTCTGTGTGATCAGAATCATCTAGTATAGTTGAACTATGAGTATCTGCATTATGGAAGATAATAAATATAAAAAAATTTTTCATACCAATTTTTCTCATTATAGCCATGCTATAGCAAAATCTACACTTTTTGATTAATATCAACCCCTGAGGATAGTAACATGATACCCTGCATGGTGGTTTAAAGAAGAATTTGTTAAACACATTTTAGGAACAAAAATTTAATATGAGGAATAAGATGTTCTCATCTGTGTTTATGTGCTTGTGTAAACATAAGCATCTTCAATAGCAAAGCAAGCAATTTTCTTTCTTTATGGATGCAAAGCTCTCTAATCTAAAACAGCTTTCACTATGCTAAAAAAATTTTGCACAACAGAAATAAATAGTACAATAAAACCAAATATATAGTACAAGATCACTCTCTTAAAATCACTACTGAATATCAATTAGTTGAGAGGTTGGAGTTATTTGCATGAAAAGACACACCTTTATATACATCATTTGTTAAATATTAATGCATATTGACAATATTTAAGGTCATGGATAGAGCAGTTGGAAAAAAATAAATTCTATATGCCTCCATTTCTGGAATGCTGCTAATATAATTTTATTCCTTCAAGTTATTTTATAACTTACTATTTTGTAGAAAGATATTTGTTTTATGTTCAAGAGTACTTGAAAAATGACAGCACTAGTGGTCCTTGAAAACTGCTTCACTGTATTACACATAGTCTTTAAAAATAATCCAAGACATCTGTAGGATGCATCTTTCCCAAGAACTTGATACACATCCACGATTACTGCATGTGATCATGCAGAGAAAATGAAAAGAGACTAAGAAAGTCTTAAACACTATGCCAGGTTTTTTTTTGTTTTGTTTTTGATGCCAGGGATCAAACTCATGACCTTGCACTTGCCAGGCAGGCACTTAGCCACTGGGCTAAATACCCAGCCCTAAACCAGGTTTTGGAAGATTTTGATTTTCTTGCCCAAGTGCACTGTGAGTCCTTTCACTTTCTTATTTTAAATATTACTGCATTAATCTTTCTATTATTTGGACAAAATACCTTACACCCACAACTAAAGAAAGAGATGCTAAATTTTGGCTCACAGTTTCAGAGACTTCAGCCTTCAGGCAGCTGGTTCCAAAGCAGAAATGTCACAGTGGAAAGACACAGAGGAGGGGAGCTGCTCAATTCATGGTGACTACAAAACCAAGCAAGGGAATAGTGTCAAAGAAGAAGAACACAGGGATGAGACAGGGTAGCCAATGTCAATCCTGCATGATCTACCCAGACACACCTAACGTGTGCTTTATTGATCCCTTAAGTGATTCTCATGCCAATCAATTTGACAATCTAGTTCAACTGTCATAGGTGCTTTCCAGTTTTAATGGGAGTCTGGTCAAAGACTACCCTATGTTATTTGATTACTTATTATTTATTGGCATTTTTCCTTCTAATCCTGCCCATTATCATTTTTTAAAGTTTACTAAAAAGCTAGTTATTTGTGCCCATGTCCAATTCTATTTATTATAATATTATTAGATCTATGTATAACAATTATCTGACTGTCCCATGTGATCTCATTTCTTCTTCTCTACCAGATGACATTTGCATACTGTTTACTTCAGATGTCTTATATTTCCCCTACTTTTACTTCTTTTTTCTTATGCTAGCAGTAATTCTGTTCTATGAAAAGAGATTTGACATTTCTCTTCATATACCTATTGCTATTGTATTGAATGCTTACATGTCACATATTTACATGTTTTGTATTTTGATGTCAAGTTTAAGAAAGATTTCATTGGATTGTTTCTCTTAACTGTAAGGTATGGTATACTTTATATTTATTAATAATATCTGTATTAAGTTATATGGTTATGCAAGTTTAATTTGGTGATTATTTTCCTTGTGTATATTTTGCCATAGTTTCTGTACAATATTTATAATTTTGCTTTGAATCATTTCTTAAAAGCAAAAAGTAAAAAAAAAAAAGCTAGCCCTTTTTAACCAACATAATGATCTCTGTGTTGAATCATTAAGCCTAATTTCATAATAACATAACTGCATATCTGACTTCATTTATATAAGCTTATTGTGTTCTATTTGGAATACATTTTATTTTCCTTTCCAATTTTTCAATTGAATATTCAGTGTTTTTTATTGTCATTTCTTCTGTATTTCAGAAGTAATAAAGTTAGTTTCTATGATTTTAATAATTATCCTCTTGGCTCCAATATAAATTGATTGATTTATGGAAGGAAAAATAGTTTCATCTATTTTCAGCCCCAAACTGTTATTCATCAATATGCGAGTGTCAGGAGCCAGCCATCTTCTGAAAAACCATCTATACATTCATGATCCTCATGACCTTCTCAGGTTTGATAGTTTTTCAGAACTATCTAAGAACTTGATGAAATTGCTGTACTTACAATTATAGTTTTATGGCAAGAATTACCAGCATGAAACATTATGTGGAAAAGACAAGCAATACCTGAATGGGTCTATGAAAAGGTCCAGGATGCATCAAACTCTCCACACATCCTCCAGTTCACCCAACAGGACGCTCTTCAAGCTTTGGGTGTCCAGAGACTGAGATTGTAATACATCACCGGTCATGTAATTGAGCTCATGGTAAGTCTTTCTGGAGTGGCCAGTCCCTGCAGTGAAGCTATTTATGGGCCCTTCTTTTTTTGGGGGGGCCTTCTTAAGTCACTTGTTTAGGACAAACTCATCTGTGCTAGAAAGTGGTTTGCAATAAATGAACAAATCCTCTGCTATCATAGGACTATCCACAGGTTCTTGAAGCCATGTGTGGGAAAATAGAGATAAAGACCAGGTATACCTTTAATTATACCACAGATCTCAAGTTTGAACAGTTTTTAACTATATATACTATTTTACCTCTAATTGTCTTGAAAATCTTGAAGATCTTGAATTATTTTCTAGCAACTTTTTCTACTATTAACAAGTCTTTCACCTGTTTAATTTGTTATCCCACTGTGTTAGTCAAACAAAGCTTCTTTCCTAGTGATTTGAACTATTATTTACTACATATTCGCATTTTATGTTAGGTAATACTCTAAGCATTTTATAAATATTAATGCACTATTTGATCTTAAAGAATTCTGTATCAATATCCCTAGCATCTTCTATTTTCAAGAGAGGGATCTGAGCTACAAAAATGGTGTGTGCCTGGTATTTAAACTCAAAGATCATATTTTCAAAGACCATAAAATTATCTACATTCTACTCATATATATTTTATCAGAATTCACTTCGTTATGTGTGTGGGTTGTGTGTGTGTGTGCATGTGTGTGTGTGTGTGTGTGTGCATGTGCATGTGTGTGTGTATGTATGTGTGGTCTGAGAACCAAGGTAGATACATACCTATCAATATGCCCTAATATAACTATTTTCTAGCAAGAAAGCTTTAGTTAAATTCTGTATTAAATAAAATCTTATACTTTTATAAAGATTTTTTGATGTGGTAGTCTAGTTTCTTTCTCATATTTTGACAACTGTTTTTGTTCAATAAATGAAATAGATTGCCCTTCTGTCTGTTCAGTGTAAAGCTATTAGTCA
Organism: Hydrochoerus hydrochaeris; assembly: GCA_004027455.1. Classification (NCBI taxonomy): domain Eukaryota; kingdom Metazoa; phylum Chordata; class Mammalia; order Rodentia; family Hydrochaeridae; genus Hydrochoerus; species Hydrochoerus hydrochaeris. The sequence goes on from PVLA01005917.1 coordinate 71,127, forward strand.
GACCATTAAAAATGTATTAAAGAAAAAAGTATAAAGACATACAAAGTAGTAAAGATATATCTTATTCTATTTAAATTAAGATACATCCAGAAATTACTATAAAATATCAAAAATGTAACATGAGTATTCATTAATCAAATTAATTGACTTCGTGAGTTTTTAAATTACAATAATTTAAAAAATCCACTGCAGTGATAAAGCTTGGCAATTTTTCAACAAGGTACAACACAGTTAATTCAAGAGACATTTAATAAAATTGACTGAAAATGCTAAGAAAACAAACCAGTTTTAATTTGTCAAGGAGCACCATTATTTTAAAATCTGATACCATTACCACCAATATTTATCTGATATCTGCTATGAGAAACCCTTTGTAATCCATGAACCAGTAAAGTTTTGAATAATCCATTCCATCAGTAATTTACCTTTTTGAATACAGACAAATAACAATTTATAACGTAAAAACTTTAAAGAGTGCTAAATACAATAAAGGTGTAGAACTTCAGATAAATATTGTTAAGGCGAGTTTATATGACTCAGAAGAATCTCAATGAGACTGAGTTCAACACAATTTAGCCATTCATTGAAATAATGAGAGAAGAAAAGAATATGAGGTATTGTTTCAAGGGACCTGAGAGTATAGAAAGTGTTGTTCAAAGAAGATCCCAGAACACTTTCAAAGCAAAAGTGCATTTGCATGGTGTAGCAGATTAATAAATCAGGGAGCACAGATTCCAGGATAAATTAGTGTATATCCTGTTAAGAAGGGGTTTGGAGATTCTCTTTGAAGGTGAAAAAAGGAAGTTAAGAGTCACATAGATAGTCTAAAATTATGATTGGAGGATAAATCACTGTATAGTTTAGGGGTTCAGCAAATCTGTTTAGAGAATGCCATGGTTCTAAGAAAGAGTTTAGTTTATGTAACTGCCCAAAAATATTTTCTCAAGAAATAACTTTTTGCATGTCAACAAATCCAGAGTGGTCACTACATCATAAGATAAAGTCTAGATCCCAAAATGGATTCACTGCTGTCAACTTTCTCCACAAAAGTAACAGAAAATTTACTTGATTTGTGAGATAAGAGCTTTTAAAGGAATAAAATGACAGTAGATCATATGCTGGTAATGATTCAGGTTATAATTTGAAGGTTCAAAAAGTCTTGCTGGATTCATTTTAAAGGCTGGGCAAATTCGAATTTGTGTGAGAAAATATGCTAGGAAGCTCTATCTGTTCAGAAAAGCAGGAAGAGTTACAATCAGAAGAGACCATAAACCAGGAAGTACAGCAAGACTGTGCCAAGTTGCTAAGATAGTGGTTACAGCAGTGAAGTTCAGGGAGGGTGCAGAAATATAGTATGTCCTCCACTGTGCACACTTACCTCAATTTAACAGCATTCATTCAAGTAACAGGTACTAAATCCCAGTCCCACTTTCAGTAATTATTTTGTGTTTTCCTTACAGAAAAACAAAGTATAAATCTTCACTGTAGCAGATTCCCACAGTTATGTAGACAAGTTTAAAAGGAACTCTCATGAAATCAAAGGCATTAGCCAACAGATACTATGTAACTATGAATGAATCCACACACTTAACATGGTTTATTGAGTGACATGTTTTATTATGACAAGCACTTTGAGGATGCTCACTTTTCCTTTCACAAATGAGTATTTTCAAACCCCACCTGTGGGCTATTGGCCTAAAGCACTGGACTTAAAAATACATATAAACTGAAGAATTTGACAGGTACATTGAGGGTTCAGGCCATGGCAGACTATATTCTGTTACCTTGTTTGGTTAGACTACTAGGTCTTAGACCACCTGTTGGGCTTGAAAGTTTGAAACCTCCCTTCCAGTATCTGCCATCCCCATAGCATCAAGGACATGTTGTAGGTCTTTGCTATTAATCAGGCCAGTCTCTCCGGAGAACTACTCATGTAAACATACGCTCTAATTACTAGCTAAACTTTACTTTCCACAAGGCCTATTTCCATTGCAACTGAGCAACTAAAATTTAGTTATTTTGGGATTCACTCATTATGCACTTAATGTCCCTTATTTATTAAGCATATTCCTTGTGAGATTTTTTTCCCCATACCCTCCTTTCAAAGCACTATAAAACTATGTGAAAATATAATCTTTGACAATAAAGTTTATTGGATTGTATTTTAACCATCTAGGATTGTATTTTAATCATCTCCTTATCGTGACCATACAAAACAGGAGACTAGTTAGTGACCCAAATAAGAGTTGATGAAATTGTATTGAATAGAATGTGGATGAAAGAAATTGGAGAAATTTTGAAAGATATATTGATGAGGAATGATTAACAGTAAATTGAAAAATCAAAAACAACCTATAAAAAAGAGAAAGGAGAAAGATGATGAGTTGGGAACTTTGCTATTAGATCTGCTCTCTGAGAAGTAGAAGAGAATAGGATTAAGAACTCAAGTAAGTAGACAGTCTTTGAATATAAGGGAAAATCTCACCCACTGAATCTGGAGAGTTAAAAATGTAGGTATATGACACAGATATATTTGAACATGGATTTGTTCTTCTCAGTGAAGTAGGAAACAAATTTTTTACTAAGAGAAAGAAACTTAGGGATTGAGGAATCATCTTCTTAGGGTTTGAGAAACACCTTCTTTGATTACATACAGATTTTTGTATAAAAACCTCTTTCAGGTGTTTATACTGATTCACTTCAGAGGACATTAAAATGAGAAGTTGACAGGAAGCTAAAACCTCATGCTAGATGCACATGTGTCCTCAACTTCCCCTTCCCTTCAACTGGGAATACTTATATCTAAATCTTTTCACTAAGATCTTTTTCTCTGTTTATCAAATTTCCTATTCTTGGTCAATCAATCCAACATAGAAAGGTTTTTCTCTTATTTGTGATTATTGAAATATCTTTATTGTTATAACTCATTATGAATTGACAGCATATACTCATACAAATTCAAGGAACACAAAAGCTTTGAAAAAAAAAGATGAAAGAGTTCATAAGAATGAAGATGCTTTAAAACTGCTGGCCCAGTGAATATTACTAATTGTGACCTTTTCAGCAGAACAGTGAGTGCTCCAGTTTCATCTTCCACAGGTGATGCTGGGCCATTTCCACAAAGAGCTAATCATTGAACCACTCTATTTGTAAAGGGGACCTAATGTTTAGAGAAACTGCAAAATGGAAAAAAAGGAACAAAATGGTGTTTTTATCTCTTTTTAATGTCCATAATTAGCTTATTATGTCTAGGAAAAGAAGCACAAAAGGGACTCAGTGGAACCCAGGTGCAGTGAATGCTGCCTAAGCAAAATGGCCAAGCTTAAACAAAAGGAAAAGTAGGGAAGGATTGAAAAGAGAAATAGGCCAGGAAGTGTATTAAACTAAATCTACCTGTTATAAATTTTAGTGTATTGATTTAGCTTTTCAAACAAATCTTTCTGTGACAATCTGAATGCCCATTCAAGTTAGCCTAATATTACAGCAAACATATTAGAAATATTCATCTAGAAATTCTGTTAGGAACAGTTTACAAATCATACAAGAAATGCTCTCTCTTTATAGTTACATCATATTTTTGATGTGAAATATCACCTAGATGGAAATCCAATTTTACCAAAGTTAACTCAAAATAACTCTGAACTTTTGGAAAAAATCAAATCCATACTCAAGGTAGGTATCACACTGGATATGGTCAAAATAATGTTAAATATTAAGATACATCCTTTGCCTGGATGATATATGAGCTAGTCTAGTTACAGTCAAATTTTCTTATACTTAGGAAATGACAACTATGCTGTGACTACTACCTGACTGAGGGCCACTGTAAGATATCATCATTCTGAATTTAAACATTGATTTCAGGATAGGTTTTTTAAAATGGAAAACAAAACCTGATAATATATAAAAGGGATGTGAAAGACTTGAGGTGTGTTAGGTACATATACGATCTTCCCAAAATGAATGTTATCGTTTTGTAACACAAGCATGCACTAATAAAAATAAAAATTAGCATAAATAAATAAAACTATGACATCTAATATTTGTTAGGGATTATATTGCATAGTTACTTAAATTTCTCTAGATTAGCCCATCTTATTTTTTTAATTGTTGATATTATCCTAAGAGTAAAATATAGACTGGCATTACTGAGTTTTGAATTCATTCTTCCAATTGTAATTTTAAAACATTATCAGCATGCTCTCATATACATTTTTAAGGTGCATTTTGAATTACTTTTGCTAGTTCCCATACCATGAACAGTTTGGAATTGGCAAAATAACACCTAAACTCTAAACTTGACCCACTGTAAAGAAAATGTGGGATGTTGGGTAAATTGTTTTGCTTCTCACAACTTTAATTACTTTTGTAAAATAAAGAAATAATGTTATTATGTTTCAATGTTCTTTTAAAAAAGATGAATAATTCTTAATGCCATTTGCTATAGCTTGCTACATGGGTTTGTAAATTTAAACGATTTTAAGAACAGCTCTTTGTCCATTTTTAAAAATGTGTCTGTCTCAATGCTGCTGTGTTGATTCTATTCATGTCTTCTGGTTTTGAAGCTAAATACCTAGGGCAAAACTGTATTGGAACAGCTGATCACCACATCTGACCTTGTGTGAATACAGTGCTGATATGCCAAATTGCAAATAGGCCCAGCCTGTCCTTTGGGACCCATTTTCACTGTGAAATGACAGAGTTCATTATGATAGAAAGTGAATTTAAATTATTAAGGTGGGTTTTCAAAATAAAATACCATGAAGTTTTGTAAATACTGTATTTTTTTCAGATTACATATTCTGTTCTAACACACTCATTAAATTGAATTCTTTAAAGAGTTCTACAAGCAATTCCTTTCTTTTATAGGACTTTATTTAAGCTATCTTTCATCTGTGAAAATAAAGAGCACTTTTCTAAAGCATTCATCAAAAAAAATAAAGCATTCATATACTTGTTCTAATATTTGATTTGGACTAAAATTTATTCCTTGGTCTTTCTGAGTTTTATATAATTCTGCATATAGGAATGGCATATATAAAAAAGAATCATCTATATAAGTGAAATATCTGCCCTTTTTGATATAAAGTTTAGAAGATTTATATTTCTAAACCATCAATAATCATATCAAAATGTAAAGTTAGCATCAGTATGTTGAATATGTATGTTGAAAAATTTTTGCAAACTGTAGTCCATAAACTTATTTAGTACAAGGAAAAATTTCACAAAAGTTTAAAAGTAGTTAGAAATTAACTTTTAAAACTTACAATTTTAAAATACAGCCTCTGCCTTTTTAGCTGTGCATATTTCTCAAGAAACAGGTATATTACTATTTTTTCTTACAGTAGTTCCAAAATTATCATTAAATACTTTTTATTATCATTTTATTTTTTTATTTTACTTAGAGAAAAAAGCAAAACAGAAAAAAGAGTAGAAATAATAGAAAATTTCAAAAGCATAACAGTAAGAAATGACTAGTCAAAAAAGTAAGAAATCACTGTTGATACATTACATATTGTTATCTTAGAAGCAGTTATTCAAGTCACAGAATCAAAGCATAAAAATGGACAATCAGACATATCATTTTTATTTTTTGCTTTTTAGTTATTGTGTCATATTGATTCCATTATTTAAATAGATTGTACCAAAACCTATTTGAATACAGAGTTGCTGTGGTAAAATATATGAGAGAGATATCTTTTAAGAAAGAAAACTCAAGGTGAAAGAGAGCTATTACAGTGTGATACAAACTTCAAGGTTCTTCGCTGGAATATTCCTCCTGACTTTCACTACTCAAAAACTTGCCTGAACTTACACTGTTGTCTGTTCTCTTTGAAGACTTCACGGTTGTTATCATCTAAACATGTTCATTTACGCAAACACTACCATCTTCTGTATCAATTTATTAGGAATTCATAAGAACCTACTTAAGAGACTATGCTAAACTAGACAGAGGGAGAAAAGCAAAGGAGGAGGCAGAGACAGGTACAATAACTGAAAGCAGAAGGAGAAATTCCAAAGACAAAGTTAGCCTACTTTGCCATTTGTCTAATCCCTTTTGTTACTATATTTTAGGTTATAATAGACTATACTCACTGGGATTGGAACAAATAAGACAGTGAACTTGCTCACAAGCCACTTGATAAAATTAGAATAGCAGAAAAATATAGAATGAACTTTAATATGATAGTGAAAAATATAGTGATAGTAAGAAAGGTTTCAATCCAAAGGTGCATGAGGAATGACTTTTCTTGGTGTTGAGAAGTGTCTCAAATGCAGACATTTGTATCTTTCTTTGATTACGATTATTGAGAAATCATTGCCACACTTAAAAATGATGGAGAAGAGCTGAGCTGTAGCTCAATGATAAAGGGGGTGCTTAGTATGGACAATCTTCAGCACTGAAAAACAAGAAAAAAATAGATGTTCATAAATACTTACTATTTTATTGAAAGCTCACAACTAGTGTATGACAGCTAAAATCTCCAGTTTCTTGTCCATTGTTACTAAATATTATCTTAGAAAATGTGACATTAAGAAACCGCAATGCAGTCCAATCAACGTATGATTTGCAAAAGGAAGCTTCTGAAAACACTACTTTCTAAATAAGATGGGTAAATAGTTTAGAAATGCGCTTACACTATCATTCCCTCATCATTATTGATTTCAAAGGTTAACTGCATCCAAGAAGCTGTCTGACCTGCCAGGTTAATGGAGTTGAAATAAATGATATTTTGCCCATGTTACAAAGTAAAACTATTGTACATGTCATGTCTTTGAAAATGATGAAACAAAGTTTTAGAAAAAAACAACATTTTAGTAGAAACCTGAGAGTTCCTTGTCCTCAGAGGCCCTGCATTGTGTTTAACTCTGTGTTTAATCGATGAATTCTAGGAGGAATAGGTATCTGGCAGCCACTCAAATCTGACAATTTATTGACTCATCTGGAGATATCCTTTGCAGAACTGTCTATAGCTGTAACTTGAAAGGTATTGTAAAAGATTTATTTCAAGGAAATAAATTGTTCACTTATAATGAAGAGGGGATATTTCAGAAATATGTCCACAGTATTTTTATAATGATCAAACTCTCTTAAATAACCCCATTCACTCACTCACACACACACACACACACACACACTGTGAAAAAGCTTCTAAAAAAGATTCTCTTGCCCTCTAATTCTTCCAATCACATTGTTGTTATGGTGAACTCTTTACTTCAGATTAGAGGCCTATCACCACTCTCATCTTATGACTGGAGCAGTCCTGGATTTTTAAATAAGAGAAAAGAGAAAATGGATACAAAACAATACATTTCACCACACTAACAGATGAATACTGAAAGAACCCAGTAGGAGGCACCAGTAATAATAGTCTATGTGTCACAGAATGAAATGTAGACGTAAATGAGAACACGTGATCTATGCAGAGTGAAATTTATCCATTTGCTTAGAACATAATAACCCCATCTGAGCTGTGAACTACAGTAGCAAGAAGTATCAGGTCGTATGTGTACCACACAGTGTGGAACAGGGGTGGGGCACATTGGAGCACTGTGCAAGAAAAGAAACGTTAAACTGTCAGTAACATACCCACCTCTGCGGGAGTGCTTCCAGCTTCACCGAGCATAACTGCTGGTGTGAGCAAAGGCCAATTTGCTGACTCATATTCTTCTGCCTCTTACTAGTGCTGTGACCTTTGGGAAGTTGTTTCCTCCAATCCTTAGTTTGTCACACAGTAAAATAGAAGGTAGAATTCCTGCATTAGCTTGTGGAAGCAATGAATGAGATAAGGCATATACATGAAGAAGCAGAGTGTTCAGGGATCCAAAGCTGAAGCCTGACAATAACAAGGGAGATATGAAAGAACATCCCTTCTTTCAAATAAATCTGCTGTAGTTTCAATTTTTCTCTTGGTGTTACACACAAATCAAACTGTTCTGTGTCTCAGCTTCACCAGTCACATCCAAACTCTTGTTCCTATATGAACTTGAACAAACTTGGGCAAAGTCTTGAGTTACAACTTGAATGCCAGCCACTTGAGCAGTTGTAAATAAACACTTGTGATGACAGAAAAGTACATGCAAGTATATATAAGCATGAGTCTGAGCCCAGTTTCCTGATGTTCTCCTTCCAAACAATGATGACTTTCCATTTTATTCTCCTTTTCTGCAAGCCAGAGATGTCAACTTGAATGGTGAGCACTGTATAAAATTGTTTTTTTTCTGGTGAACTTGGCATATTTTATAACTTTTTCATATGAATACACTAGGAAAATTATGGGTGTTTCTGGTAAATTATGCACATTATAAAACCCTTTTTATTATGAAAAGTGCAGTTAAGGGATGTTTTAAGAGGTTCAGAATGTATTATGGGTATTTCCATTATTTCTGATGGAAAAAATAGTCTTACAACCAAAATGAGTTACAAACAAATGGATTGAGTTGGTAAGTCAAGGGTCCACTGTAGTGCTACTTTTCCAATAAACTTACAAATTCTAGTACTGTTTCTGTAGATTCTCAAGGCCTCAAAAGAAGAGCAACCCATGTTTTAACATCTTCATTTATCTTTTTGATCAAAGTCACTTGGTGCCGTGTCTAAGACAGAGAAAACAAAAGATTTGAAGTAGGTGAACAGCCTTCACTGAGACCTTTTCTTTCTATTTCTGATCCTAACCCAGTAAGTGTTTATTAGCAACAAGAAGCAGAAAACCACTGGAAAAGTGAAAACATGTCTTTTCATCAAGTTTTTAATCATTTGAGACTAAATCTCCCAAACTAAAATAGTATCAACCTCCTTTGAAAATTTCTTTCCTTCATCTCTAAGTATAAATCACCAGTTCCTCTTTAGTTTTCTGATAAAATGTATATTGATTTAATCTGTAATTTGTTTTTGTACTTATTTGGCTGCTTTTCTTTCCCTAAATTGAAAATTCCTGGGATTGAGGATATACCTCAGCAGCACAAATAAGTTAGATCCACAAATAAATTGAACAACAACAAAAAAGAAAACAAAAAGAAAATTCCTTAGAAGTGGAAATCTCTACCTTTGTCTTGACATAGTGTATAGTTCCATGCATGTGTCCTGCAGGTTCTCATCAAGTGAAGAAACAAGAAATGAGTGAAACAAGTTTTCCTTTCCATTGCAGTTTCACAGAAGCCTTGCCTAGAAGATAGACACACATTGCTTACTGTGTAGACTCCAAAGTCCAAAACATTTGCTGGTCATCCCAAATACTCAATGGTGAAATGATTAAAGGTTGAAGATTTCCATCTTCTCTGGAAAGTTCTTTCTTCAGCTAAGCTCAGTTTGAAGGAAGAAAGCACAAGATGCAGTAAAGATCAGGATACATATGTGCATAGTAAGTCCTGGAAAAGAGAAAACTTCTCAGTAACTTTTCCATTTCTATACTTTCTATTCCTCCATTTAAGGCAGAGACATCTCCTGTTAGAGTTGTCAGATGCTTTGCAACATAAAGTTTTATAGGTAACTGACATCTCTTTCTCTTTAATTTTTTTTATTTAAAGGGAAAAAACATGTAAAGGGTAGAGATAATACAGCATTTCAAAAAAAAGATAAACAGTAAGAAATCACAAGTTGATAAATTACATATTGTCTTCTTAGAAATAGTTGTTCAAGTTACAAAATTAAAGCATACAAAGTGTAGATATTTAAACAGTGAGAGCGTAAACAGCTACACATGCATGAATCTCTACATGTATTTCTATCCCTTCTGTATTAGAAGGGAAAACAAAATATAGCTAGACAAAACAAAACAAATTCCTATAAAAACATGAAACCAAAAAGTCATATAAAACCACAGTACAAGGTGATTTACAATGATTACTGTGTTGTTTCTTATTATCTTCAATAGAATTGTCTATATCATCAGGCCTAATTGAATATAGCAGTATAATTTAGTATAGCAGTAAATAACAATATTAGTAAAAATAAGACATTGTAGACAGTATAAAACTTAAAAGGTAAGTAATAATCAAACCAGAGTGGATATTCTAGTGAATCTTGTCATCTTCAGTGCAGTTGCCTGTACTCTCAGACTTGATACTATCAATCATAACAGCTTTGTGTAAAATCTATCCATACAAAACAGTGATCTAACAAACCAGATTCAATTACAGTCAGTCATGGTAAAACAGTGTAGGTTATACAGAGCTTTAGATTAAGTTAATAGGAAATTAAGGATGATTACCTTACTATATCCTGTTATTTTCAGGATAACTGTCTGTGCCCTCAAATCTAATACAGGTAGAATGACTGGAACAGAATATAATACATCTAAACAGAGTGGTGTGAGTAATGTGGGTTTTAAATTCTGATACACTATTAACCAATATAGTGTATCAAGGCCATCTATGTTAGAGATTCTAGTCATCCTTCTCTGCCTGATTTCTGCTATGCTATTTTTCTGCCTTTGTTTATCTACTTTTATCCTTCATTCTACTGCCTGCCCTGCTCACTGAGGTCTTTCTGCCACTGTTCCTAAAATCCTGGTATTATTTTTCTCTCTCTCTAGAATGTCCTTCAGTATTCTCTGTAGGGTTGGATTGGTGGTCACAAACTCCCACAGTTCCTCTCTGTCTCGGAAGCATCTTGTTTCTCCATTAATTTCTAGTGACAGCTTTACAGCGTACATCAATCTGGGCTGGAGGTTATTTTCTTTCAGGGTTTGGAATACTTCGTTCCAAGCTCTTCTTGATCTGATGGTCTGTGTCAAGAAGTCTGCCGTGATCTTGATGGACTTTCCTTTATAGGTAATCTGTTTCTTTTCTCTGATGGCTTTTAATATCCTGCTTTTATATTGAATTTCTGGTATCTTGATTATTATATGTCTGGGTGTAGCTCTGTTTTGGTTGTAGGTGGCTGGAGTTCTGTATGCCTCACATAACCTAATGTCATTTTCTTTTCCCATGCTTGGGAAGTTTTCCTTAATTATTTCTGTGAATAGCCTTTGCAGTTCGCCTGTTTGTGTTCCTGTTTCTTCATTCACATTCTTATTCTTAAATTGTAGATTCTATTGTCATCTTCTAGCCTTTGTATTGTTACTGCCTGTTTCTTTGTTATTTTTAAGATATTTTTCCTTTCATGATCACACATTGCAAACATGTCTTCAAGTTTTGATAGTCTATCCTTAGTTTCTTTTAAGGTGTTTTTCCAGCTTTCAATGGAGTTTTTAATTTCCTGGTAGTCTCTTTGAATCTGCTTCATGTATTCTATATTTTCTTTATATTCTTTATTGAATGTTTCTCTCCTTTTTTTGTGTTCTACCCTTCTTCTGTCTATGTCTTCCTGAGAGATGCTTAGCATTTCTTTTATTACTCTACTCATATCTTGCTTTACCTGATTTAGTATTTCAGTTTTGAGCTTGTCTGCAAGGTCCTGAAGATATATCTTAATGTCTATTGAAGCCACGTCTGATGTTGCATGTTTACCACCCTCAGTCTCCCTTGTTTTTCCTTCTCCTGGATCAGTGCTCTCAGGGTTCTGGGCTGGGGGCCTCCTCTTGCTTCTCTCTCCTGTCATGGTCCTGGCTTCCTCCACACAGGGTGTACAGTGAAAGTTCCAGCCCCCTTCTCTGTTGGCCATGGTTCCTCCGAAGCACACTGGCAAGGGACCTCTGCCCTCTTCTGCCTGCTCTTGTCACTGAGGTGTAATCAGTGGCTGTGTATGCCAGCACCTCCCCACCAGGCCAGCCAAACTTCAGAGGCCTTCACCAGGTTAGTGTGTGTTAGGCACAGGGAATTGATTTGGGACAGCTCATTGAGTCCCAGCCAGGAGCATGACCCAGTCCAAGAAAATCCCATGAATCTGTTCTGGGGAGGGGGCAACCAACTGAAGTCACTGTCGCTCCCAGGCTCCTCCTATCTGATTCCAACATGTCACCCATTTGGTCACACCCTTCCCATGGTAGGGGGTTGACATCTCTTCACCATCCTATCAATTGCATTTTCCCAACTTGATCATTTGTCTAGTAAACCAATTTACTATACACTGCTATACACTAATCATCATATTGTTGAATTTGTTTCTCATGTTATAATAAGGTGAGTATGATGGCATTTATTACCATTAATTGTGATTTGTCAACTTGACCGGTTGAGAAATGCCCAGGGGACTAGTGCAGCACACTTCTGGGAATGTCTATGAGTCCCTGGCCCCTCCCTCACTGGTGATATTTCCCTGCTCTGTTTTCCTGGATGCTGTGAGCTACACGGCTTTGTTATGTATTCTCTTTACTGTGATGTTCCTTCCTTGGAGCAGGTTTACCAAGGACTGAATGCCCTGAAAATTAAGACAATTAAATCTTTCTCTTTAAGGTAGATGTGTGATAATTTATCTCAGCATTGAGAAAGCTGTCCTACTAGTTTAATACAATTGCTGTTGCTGTCTTATAATGTTTAGTAATTTTTAAAGAGATTCTGCACTTTAATTTTGCATTGAGGCCTACAAATTATGCAGCTGATTTTAATATTGTTTAGGATGGAACTAGAAACACTAATATCAAATCACAGCTGTGACTGGCTGTGCCAGAAGATAGCCCCATCATAATTTGAACCAGAGTGGCTACTAGTGGTTTTGGGGACTGTATGCTCCATTGCTTTTCTCTGGGAAAGGAGACTATCTCTTCTTCAGACCTGTAAATCAAAGTTCAGACTTCATCCTGGTTGGTTCAACTGAGTCAACCTCTTAAAAACAATCTCCAGGACAGGGAAACAGAATATAATGCTGATGATTAGCAGAGCCCTGAAGTTCAAGAATACTTCACAGACATCACAGAAAAAGGGTTGGCATCTCCCAAAACTACTATATGCAAAAATGAATGAAATCAGAGAAATTGTAATTAGAAAAAACCTGGGGGCATCCATACTATATGGTAAAGTTTATTTTGATGACTTTACAGAGAAATTACATATTTATAAACATACTAAACAATGGTGCTATGTCTAAAAAGAAAAATTGTTTAAGAGAGTGGAAAAATGTACATAAATTATGTTTGTATAAATTTGTTTTACATGGTCTGCAATGTACTCAAAGCACAAATATTTGATGATTGACTAACCAAAATGGATTTAGTAAGCTAATATAGGATAAGTTTTCATACAAAAACTATACAGTGTCAGGGCATGACTGTAATTCTGACACTCAGGAGGCTGAAGTGGGAGGAGTTCAAAGCCAGCCTAGGCTACAAAGTGAGTTCAAAGCCAGCCTAGGCTACAAAGTGATTCAAGGCCAACCTGAACTACATAGTGAGACTTTGTCTCAAGAAAAGAACAGAAAAGGAAGGAGAAGGAGAAGAAGAAGGAGAAGGAGAAGGGGAAGGGGAAGGGGAAGAGAAAGAAAAAGAGGAAGAGGAAAAGAAAAAGAAAAACTAGACAGTAAGATCAAGAAGCCCCACAGCTGAAAAAAGTGTGCTTAAAGAGGTTAGAGCAAATACAAACTGGTCACCTGCATGAAGAAAGAGCATTTGGGGATTTGGTGCATCTATAACTTACCATAGTTTAAAGGATGCCAGATGCTCTATTATTGTGTACAAAACAAAGAGATGCCAAAGTGGTAGAGTTTCTTCTTGTAAGCTAAAATTAGAGACAGATTTTCTTCTTTCAGTGGAACAAAAGGTTATATAATTTGTAAGTCAAGCTAGCAGCATTATTTCTCACTCTACTAAGTCCTAATTACTTTTCCTCTCAGTGACATTATTTTCATTAATGATTAGGACAAAGCAAGTTGAATGCCAAACAGAAGAGTGATTTCATGAAATTGAGGTCATTTCTAAAGCACAGTCTAATCATTCTTAAGGTGAATTATTAGTGTCATTACCTAGCCAGTCAATTTCAGTCTATTTGGCAGAAAAAGTACCCATTCTAAACCCACACACACAAAAATTCAAAGTAGAATGTGGTTATGTCTTTTAGAAAAAAAAATGTTACTTACTTTTCAGGGGTGAAGCTTTTACTTATTTCAGTGATATTTTGGTCATTTTTCCCATTGCTGGGATAAATTATTGGAGACCTGCAATTTACAGGAGAAAATTACTTGGTTCATGGTTTTAGGGGACTCAGTCTTTGGTAAGCCAGGAACATCACATCAAGGGGTAGGGAGGGTACATAGCAAAACTACTTAGTTCATGGCACCAAGGAAGCTGAGTAAAGAGCATCACCCCTGGAAGGGGTGGTTGTATAGGAGTGAAGCCCTGTGTCAGAGCCCAGGCTCACTGTGGGCCCTGGATACGGTTGTATTTAAAGTCTAATTCAGGAATATTTACCTTCTACTAGGATGTGTAGGTCTCTGGGCTTCAGAGATACGGCTGAAAATTTTAACTTTTATTTCAATATATGTTATTAATTTTACAAAGTATTTATGACATAGAGTATATAAGGAAATAAGCAATTGAAATAATATTACAAAAGAACTTCAGGAAAATGTAATTTTTCATGAGAAGCAAATGAGACTTGAGATAAAAGATTGTGTTAATTCAATTATAGAATGTGTTCTAACATGAAATTAATTATCCTACTTTCCAATGCTAGTAGATTTTACTGTTTTTTAGAGAAACTGTCAATGTAAAAAATCCTGTTGTTTTGCTGTTTGATGAAGCCTCAAGAAATCATTTCTTAAATTACCACTAACTATATACCTTCATAAATATTAATAAGTCAATAAACAATTCTGTCATTATAATTATAAGACACTCATGTTTGCTCATTAATTATGGTGACTAAACCTAGTTATGCACACTTGAGTCTTCCCAAAATCAAACACAAGTTCATAATTAATCATTACAAAATTATGTCCAAAGGGAAAAAATCATTTCCTTTTGATTTTGTAATCACATATTATTTTTCAAAAATCATTATTGTGTTCTAAACTTTATAGTGCTATTCACATTTGTATTGAAAAACTAATAGTAGAAGAACATTTTTCAAATAAAATGTAATTTGAACATAATATTTAAAGGATATTTTATGCTACTTATATACTTCTATAGTCTTCTATTTTTACTTAAATTTCTGTATAGAACATCTTTCCAAACTGATTTCAGGAGTTATATATTTTTATACTGTAGTTTTTTCATTTATCAGTTTATGTTATTATTATACATTTATGTTGCTTCTATTTGGGGGTCTGTAGTAAGTTATGAAATGTAATGTACCATTATTGTATCTTCTGTTTACATGTCACTTCTATGAAGTTAAAAAGATAAAATTATCAGAATTGAAATTGAAATACAGCCTTCCTAGTACAAAATATTTCTAGTGAAAGATTGCACACACTTTTCTAAATATGGGAAATTAATCTATTTTACAAAAATATGAATTGGGTATATTGCAAAAATAATTCCTAATTTATATCAGACACCAAAATATATTTCCACAGAATTGGTGAGTTATCTGAAAAGTAGGTAATTGTGATTGACCTAGTTGAAAACTTAACTAAATATGTATGTGACTAAGGGCAAAAATATTATATAGATAACTATCAAAAATTTAAGTATTTACTTATTTAAAAATTTTATGAACAAAAATGAACTCAAGTAAATATTTTATTTAAAATGTTCACAGATTGAATAGCATATTATCTAATATTTTAATAAAAATCTGTCAATCCCTGGTACCAATAAAAAAAATCTGTCTTACAAATAAAGAGCAAAGAATTTATATAACATCCCTTTAGACAAAGAACCAAGAATGTATATGATAACCTTAAAAGAATAGCAACTATGAAATTACTGCATGAGAAATATTTTTCTTCACTAATAATTTAAAGAATTAAAATATAAGAAGGTTTCTCTTTATAAAACCAATATTATCTATAAATGATAATATATAGATCTGAAATTCATGAAAATCATCTTAGAAAATTAAGTATATATATATCAAAAATCTTTCAAGAAAAATTTAGGTTTTACGTAAGGAAAAAATTGATATCATGTAATAGCCACAAAGATGCCTTAATAAATAATGATAGGAAGAACCTAAAACCTTACTGCTCTAGTTTGGAGAAATGTTCCCCAAAGTTTCCCATGTTAAAACCCTAGTGCCTGGGATGCTGCCACTGAGAGGTAGTGGGGGCCCTTGGGACATAAGCCTAAGGAAGATCATGGGGCATGCACCCAGAGGAGATCTGAGATCCCAGTCTGTCTTCTTTCTTGCTTTGCTTTCTGGAATATATTGTGTTTACTGAACCATATGCTCCCACATGGTGCACCACCCTTGAGAGAAACCCAGAGAGATGGGAAGTCACTCAGTCTTGCACCACCTCCTCCAGAACTCTGAATCAAAATAAATCTTCACTATTTATAACTTAATTGCCTCCATTCATTTGTCATAATAGCATCACAAAGTTGACTAATATTCCTAGCAATAAAAGGTTGGTAAAATTAATTAATCAGTAAAATTAATTATACAACACATTAAAATAATTTCATAAACTACATTTCAAGAAACAAGAAGGTGTTTCCAAGTTAAGTGAAAGCAGACTACAGGACCTTTATATATGCACACATCCATGCATGCAAATGACAAACCAAAGACTGACAAGCTATAGGCCAAAATATTAGCAACAGTTTTTTTCTTTTCACTTTTGCTTTTTTGGTTTTTCTTAAAATGTATTGGTTGCTCTTCTAATTTATATATTTCTGGTCTTTTATTGTTAAGACTCCTACTCTAACAGTTAATAAGTGTATTACCACAGTATAAACAGCCAAGCCTAAGGTGAAGGGTACATTAAACACTTCTCCATATCATTTCATAAGATTCTTATTTCTCAGACAGGATATGGTTAGTATAGAATCTAACAAGCTTATATTTCATTTGAGAAGAATAACTGTTAAATTTCCATAATAAAAGGACAGGGTAAGTTTCTCAGTGTGTTGCAGACATCTGTGTAGTGAAGTAGTGTAAGCTGGTCTGTACTCAGTCTTGCTTTTTCTGTGTCTTTCTCTAAAAGGATGAATCTGTAGAATAAATTGAAAACTGTCATGTTCTGTAACTATCAGGGCAATGCTTTTCTCCCATTACAACTTTCCCTTCAAATGTATATTACTTCTTTCAGGATGTGATTTTTAATGTGTAATCATTTATGCTTACCTTCAGATAATAAGCAATAGTCCTTAAACATAAGCAGCAAACCTGGTGATCAAGTAGAGAGTTTGTGACGCTTCTCAGTTGTTTGTGAAAGATGACATTTTATAATAGCATCTTTTTGGGAAATCCATAACTCATCTCTTTTGTGACTTTAATTAAATACTTAAGATTTAGAAGAGAAATCAAGCCTTGAAGATGGTCCCCAGTGATTCTTGCCTGCTAGCATTCATGCCTCTGTACTGACTGCTCCCTCTCTCAGTGAATAGGGTTGATGGATGTAACCACACATGTGGTGGCAGTCACTGACTGTAACTTGACAGGCTGGGTAATAAAAGATACTCGGGCTTTCACTTTGCTATCTCTTGCATGTTTATGGTGAGGGGAGATAGTTGCCGCAGTGTGAGGATTCCCAAGCAAGCTAAGGAAAATACGTGAGTTCTACCTGCAGCCCACATCAACAAGCCTTCTATGTGAGCAAGTCTTCCTGAGAAACCAATACTCTAGCTCAGGAGGTTTTCATATGTCTGCAGTTCGTCTAGCTTGGTTACTAAATGTCTGCACTGAGTTCTAACACTGACTGTAGCCATGTGTGGCCATGAAAAGAAAAATCAATCTCAGGGAAGCAAATACTAGATGGGAGAGTGAGGAGACAAAAACCACTACCTTGATGATATTACTGAGCCATGTTACCCTTCAATGCAGACATTGAATTTCCAAATTTGTGAAATAGTGTTTGTATTATATCAGTTTCAGTTACATTTTCATTCATTAATAGCACAGTTTTGTAGCTCATTTAAAATGCACATATATTCTTCCACTTGCAGACACACATCTATTAGTCATCTTTAACACCCCTCAGAAACAACCTACTCTGCTTTCCCATATCCTCCTGCTTTTACATTTGCTTCCGCTTTTCCTCTACAAATGTTTTACTTGATAATTTTTTGCAAATTGTTCATAATCTAGCTAGCATATTATCCTCACTGTGACTTTTCCTGGAGTGTACCCAGAAAAATTAGACATTTCTGTATCATTTTAATAAAATATCTATCATAGTATTTCCTTTATTAAATTTATATATTTCTTTCTTTTTCTCCTATTATTGTCTAATAGATTTGAGAGTAATGACCATTTCTTACTCAGTTTTGTTCTGAAGTTTGGTTGAGTACTTGACAGATGGCAGATGTTCACTTAAAGATTGCTGAACTAATTAACTAATTAACAGTTCTCTCATGATAGAAACACTGCTGTTCTAATGTAAGATACAAAGATGAGCACCGACTCTAAATTAGAAGAATTTTAGCCTCTAAGGTGATGATTTTCAAATATTACTATATCTGCAAAATTTACTCACACTCCTTGAGAAATGCCAGTTCCTAAGAGCCAACACCAGCAATTGTCATTCATGATGTATCTGACTGCATCAATGAATTAATCTATCGATTGAATGAACTAGAAACTGTTTCTAGTTGATGGAAAATTAGGAGGTAAGAGCCTACTTTACAAGAATGAATTATATGTCTTTTGGGACTATATCTTGTCCTCAGTCTCTTTCTTTCCTTGTCTTTCTTTAACTATCTTCTCTCTGTCACTCTGTCTCTCTTTCTCCCTCCATCTCTGTCTCCATCTCTGTCTCTGTCTCTGTCTGTCTCTGTCTCTCTCTCTCCTCTTCCCCCACCTTCCAGCAACTGTAGATGAGATGAGTTTCTGTATGTCACACCCTTCTGTAATGATGGACTATGTGTTGTGGTTGATATATATAATGAATACTTAAATTAAAAAACAATTTATTAATTCACTTCCTTTAATCCCCATCAAATGATCACTCCTCCCTTCAGAAATACTTAGCCCATCATTCTTGTCACTTTCCAAAGCCATTTTGAATGCCATCTTTCTCAAATATCTTTAATTGCACTGTTGAGCCTTACTTGTTTTTATGAATCAATTCATGTTTATCTTTCATGGTCATTTGTCTTTCAGGGAGAGCAAGAAACCACAAACTGCCTGATCAGGTAAATGAGGTGAGTGAAGACACACTTGAAAGTTTTTATGAGCCTGCTTTTCTTCTGTTAAGTGGCACTTAGCAGCAGCAGTCACCATTTTGTGTTTTAATATCACACTTAAGACATTCACAAAAAGAACTCTAAGAACTATTTTAGAAACTGGCAAGAATGATGAGATTAGTATGGAAGAAGTGAGGGGTAATATTCTGAGGGAGACTAATAGCAATATGTCTTCTACTAACTTAATAACTTTATTTTTATGTTTTTATTTGCATGTAACTTTTTTATTTAAAGAGAAAAAATAAACAAAACAGAAAAAAGGGTATCAACAATACAGAATTCTAAGAGAAAAAAAGAAAAACAAGGAAAAAAGCACTAAGAAATCACTAGTTGATAAATTACATATTGTCACCTTAGATATAGTTGCTCATGTTGCAAAATTAAAGGATACATACTATGCATTCAGAGAGTGAGACTGAAAACAGTTCTGCCCAAAGATCCAACAAAGATTCAGCACTATGGTCGTCTATTTAACACACTCAAACATACATGCAGTTATATCCCTTAGAGGACTTTCTTTTCCTCTCTTTTTTACAATAGCAATTACACATTGGGGTTTTATTACTCTTATAGTTCTTATTATTTTTACACTAGAGACACAATGTGATATTTATAAATATTTTTCTTATTTATTTCACTAATGATGATAGTCTCAAGTTGTCTCCATTTACCACTGAAGGTCTCAGGATCATCCTTTTTTATAGCCAAGTAATATTCCATTCTATAAAAATAACACATCTTTTTCATCCACTCTGTGGTTGATGGGCATCTTGGTTGTTTCCAAGATTTAGCTATTACAAATAGTGCTGCTATGAACATGGGTACACATATATCACCATGATAAGACCTTTGCAGTTCTTCGGGAAAATACCCAGGAGGAGAATAGCTCAGTTGAATGGAACTTCCAATCCTACTCTTCTGAGAATCCTTCATACGGATTTCCATAGCGCTTTCACTAGTCTGCGCTTCAGTCAACAATGGGGAAGTGTTCCTTTTTCCCCGCAGCCTTGCCAGCATTTGTTATCAGTTGTTTTCTTGATGGCAGCAATTTTTTTTAGAGTGAGATGAAATATCAATGCTATTTTAATTTGCATTTCTTGAATGACCAGTGATGTTGAACATTTCTTCATATATTTATTTGCCATTTGTATATCTTTCTCAAGAACTGTGTGTTCATCTCAGATGCCCATTTTTGGAGAAGGTCTTTGAGTT
Organism: Hydrochoerus hydrochaeris; assembly: GCA_004027455.1. NCBI lineage: Eukaryota > Metazoa > Chordata > Mammalia > Rodentia > Hydrochaeridae > Hydrochoerus > Hydrochoerus hydrochaeris. The sequence continues at coordinate 91,502 of PVLA01005917.1, forward strand.
TGGGGGCTTGATGTTTTTCAATTCTTTATATGTTCTGGATATGTTCTTTCTCAGGTGGGTTTCTGGCTAAAATTCTTTCCCACTATGTGGGTTTTCTTTTCACTCTGTTGGTGATTTCTTTGAAGTGCAGAAACTTTTCAATAATATGAGATGTCAGTTGTTGATAACTTGAAGTGTTTCCCGTGCAGTTTGCACTTTGTTCATGAATTCTCTGCCTACCCATATGTCTCCAAGAATTCTTCCTACCTTGTCTTCCAGTAGATTCAGTGTTTCTGTTTTGATAGTTAGGTCGCTGATCCATTTAAACTTTAGTTTTGTTCATGGCAATAGGCATGGATCTAGTTTTAGTCTTCAGCATGTGGAGAACCAATTTTTCCAACAACATTTATTAAAGAGGCTGTCCTTCCAGTGAACATGTTTAACACCTTCGTCAAATATCAGGAGGCTGAGTGTCTTTGTAGTTGTGCTTACATCTTCTAATCTGTTCCATTGATCCTCAGGTCTATTTTGTTGCCAATACCATGCTGATTTTATCACTGTGGCTTTATAGTACTGTTTCAAGTCAGGAATTAAGATGCCTCCTGCCTTGCCTTTGTTGCCCAGAATTGCCTTTGCTATTCTAGATTTCTTTTGTTTACAAATGAATTTTAGGAGTGTTTGCTCTAGATCTGTGAGGTATGTCAATAGTATTTTAATTGGGATTGTGTTAAATCTGTATAACAGTTTTGGGAGTATGGGCATTTTCACAATGTTGGTTTTTCCTAGCTAAGAGCAAGGAATATCCTTCCATTTTCCTAATATCCTCTTCAATCTCCTTTTTTAGTGTAGTATAATTTTAGCATATAGGTCTTTTACATTTTTAGTTACGTTGATTCCTAAGTATTTCATTTTTTTAGATGTTATTGTAAAGGGTGATTTTCCATAATTTTTCTCTCAGTGAGTTTTTTGTTTGTGTACAGGAATGCTATTGATTTTTGAGAGTTGACTTTGTATCCAGCTACACTGCTGAAGTTGTTTATCACCTCTAGTAGTCTTTTAATGTAGTTTTTTGGGTCTTCTATATAGAGTATCATGCCATCTGCAAATAGTGATAATTTAACTTCTTCCTTTTCTATCTCATTCCTTTTATTTCTCTCTCTTGTCTGACTGCCCTGGCTAGTGTTTCCAGAACTATATTGAAAAGGAGTGTTCACAGTGGAAATCCTTGTCTTGTTCCTGATTTTAAAGTTAAATCTTTCAATCTTTGTCCATTTAGTATAATGTTGGCTGTTGGTTTGTCATAGATGGCCTTTATAAGGTTGAGGTAGACACCATGTATTCTGAGTTTCTAAAGGGTTTTTGTGATGAACATGTGTTGGACTTTATTGAAAGCTTTTTCTACATCTATTGAGATGACCATGTGGTTTTTGGTTTTGGCTCTGTTGATGTGGTGTATCACATTTATTGATTCGCATATGTCAAACCATCCTTGCATTCCTGGAATGAACCCAACTTGGTCATGATGCATATTCTTCTAGATGATTTACTGCATTCTATTGGCCAGTATTTTATTGAGAATCTTTGCATCAATGTTCATTAGTGAGATTAGCCCATAGTTCTCTTTTTTGGTTTGATCTTTCTCTGGTTTCAGTATCAGCCTAATACTTGCCTCCAGGAATGATTTAGGGAGGATTGCTTTCTTCTCAATTTCATTGAAGAGTTTAAGGAGTATTGGCATCAAATCTTCTCTAAATTTCTTGTAGAATTCAGCTGTGAATCCATCAGGACTGGGGCTTTTCTTTGTTGGTAGGTTTTTAATTACATTTTCAATTTCAATAGCTGATATTGGATTGTTCAAAGTTGCTATATCTTCTTGGTTGAGCTTTGCTAGTTCATAATTTTCTAGAAATCTGTTCATATCCTCTGTGTTTTGCCACTCTATGTGTGTAGAGATTTTCAAAGTAGGTATTTGTGATCTTTTGAATTTCCATGGGATCTGTAATAATTTCCCCCTTTTCAGTCCTTATTGTGTGAATTTTGGATTTTTTCTTTCTTTTTTTTTTTGATAAGGTTAGCTAGGGGTTTGTCAATTTTTTTTTATTCTCTCAAAAACCCTGCTTTATGATTCATAATTCATTCATTATGTATTTTTTTTAGTTTCAGTTGCACTAATTTCTGCTCTAATCTTTACAATTTCCTCTTTTCTATGAGCTTTGGTTTTAGCTTGCTCTTCTTTTTCTAGAAGCTTGAGATGGAGGATTATGTTGTTTATTTGTACTCTTTCTATTTTCTTGTTATGACTATTTATTGCTATATATTTCCCTCTCCAGACTGCTTTCATTGCATCCCACATATTACAGTACATTGTTTCCATATTTTTATTGAATTATAGGTATTGCTTTATGTCTCCTTTAATTTCATCTGTAGCCCACTGGTTGTTCAATAGTTTTTATTTAATTTCCCTGTATTTATGCAGGTTTTGTAATGTCTTTTGCCATTAATTTCCAATTTCAGTGTGCTATGGTCAGATATTATGCATGGAATGATTTCAACACCTTTACATTTACTTAAGAATGGTTTATGGGATAAAATATGGTCTATTTTGGAGAATGTTCCATGTGCAGCTGAGAAGAATGTGTATTCTGATGTGGTTTGTGGAACACTCTGTAAACATCTACTGCTGACTTTTTGTCTAGTTGATCTATCTCTTTGTGACAATGGGATGTTAAGATCCTTGTTATAATTGGGTTCTTATGTATTTGGTTTTTCATGTCCATTAGTATCTGTCTTATATAGTTGGTTGCTCCTGTATTTGGTGCATATATATTTATAATTGTTAGTTCTTCCTCTTGAATTTTACCACTAATAAGTGTGTAGTGACCTTCTCTATCTCTTTTAATCATTTTAGGTTTGAAGTTCACATTGTCTGCAAATAGAATACCTACCCCTGCTTTTTTCTGGATTCCTGTTGCATGGAATACTGTTTTCCATTCTTTGGCTTTCAATCTATGAGTTTCCTTTTGGGTCAGATGTGTTTCTTGTATACAGCATATTGTGGGGTCCTGTTTCTTGATCCATTCTGTCAATCTATTTCTTTTTATAGGTGAATTGAGGCCATTTTTATTTATGGATATCACTGATATGTACTGGCTCAACTTTGCCATGTTATGTTCCAGTTGTTTCTCTTTGCTTTTCCTCTTATTTAATTGCTTATCCTACCTGATCATTTCTTTCTGTCCTTTCTTTCTTTCTGGGGATTGTGGTCATTTTTATATCTGTCTAGCACATCCTTCTGTACTCTTTCTAGTGTTGGTTTGGTGGACATGAATTTCTTCAGTTGTTCTTTGTCATGGAAGTATCATGTTTCTCCATTAAATTTGAATGAAAGTTTTGCTGGGTACATCAGTCTGGGTTGAAGATTGTTTTCTTTCAGGGCTTGAAATACCTCACTCCAAGCTCTTCTTGACTTGAGGGTTTGTGCTGAAAAGTCTGCCATGGTTCTAATGGGCTTTCCCTGATAGGTGAGTTGTGTCTTTTCTCTGACAGCTTTTAATATCCTGTTTTTATGCTGTATGTCTGAGATCTTAATTATTATGTGTCTGGGTATAGATTTATGTTGATTGTGACTGTTTGGTGTTCTATATGCCTCACTTATCTGCATATCAGATTCTTTCCCCATGTTTGGGAAATTTTCTGCTATTATTTCTGTAAATACTTTATATATGTTGTTTGCTAATGCCCATTATTCTTATATTGTTGCTCTTGGCATCATCATGAAGCTTCTGGATTGTCATTTCATGCTGCTTTGCTATTGTTAAAAGTTCTATCCTTTCCTGATCACTAACTGTTATCCTGTCCTCAAGGTCTGAAATCCTATCTTCAGCTTCCTTTAGGCAATTTTGCATGCTTTCAATAGAATTTTTTGTTTCTTGGATGTCTCTTTGAGTTTGTTTCATGAATTCTGCTTGTTTTCTATATTGCTCATTCAAAGTTTTAATCAGTTTCCCATGCTCATGTACTTTTGTCTCTATTTCTTCTTTAGCTGCATTCAACAACTCCTTTACTAAAGTTATTATTGTAATGCCCAGACCATTGTGCAGAAAAAAATCAAAGATGAATGAAGCAAAAAGTGTTACATGTATGAAAAAACACACCAGAAGTACCAACAAATACAAGTGTCCCCTCCCAATTCTTTGTTGGAGAAAGTTATTTGGGATCACACACAGACATATGAAGTTCAGCATCTCTAGAATAGAACTCATCACTAATCACTCCTTCCTTCCTACAGCCAAAAGCCTTGCTAAGTAAAAGTTCAAGTGTAAGTTTTAAAGCCTATAGGACAAGTTGAAACAAGATTCAATATTTGGACCTGGAACCCAGCCTCGGGCCCTGACCGTGCACTCAGGCAGAATTCCAGCACATAGAAAGGGACTTTGAACTTGCTCCCAAGCTGTAAGACCCCACACTGCTTCAGAGACCACCCCAAGGCCCACACAAGGATGGGCCTTAATTGGGCCACACCCAGTGAACACCAAGCAGCAAGCAAGACTCAGAATCCAGCCTCAGGCCCTGACCACGTATTCTGGTGGAATCCCAGTGAAAAGAAGAAACTTGGAACTTCACTAACAGGTGGTGAACCTTGGACTACAATGGATTAACTGTATCAGTGTGGTGAGTATGCCCTTAAAATAGAGGTGTACAGTGGGTAAATAGGGCCAGTAATAAAGCCCCCTCCAATTAACTGTAAGACCTTGGTGAATCTGAAAAGAATGTGTTTTGATTGGGATTGTGTTACACACAGAAAACACCAGGCAGAGAGAAAATGGCAAAATGAAAAGGCAAAAAAAGAGTCTCAAACGTCTAGTCCACCAGAAGCAAGTACAGGAGATATTAAAACAGAGGACCCCAAAAGTAACACAGAGAAAATCTCTGAAAAGATAGCACGTGAAATTTAAAAAAAAAAAACTCCATGAGGCTGTACAGGAAATCAAATTAGGAGGACTCTCCCATGTAAAGACAGAAATAACAACCTTAATAAAAGAGTTGCTGAGCACAGCTAAGGAAGAAATAGAGAAAAAAGTACAGGAGCATGGGAAACTGATTGAAACCTTGAATGAACAGTATAGAAAACATGCAGAATTCATGAAACAAACTCAGAGACATACCAGGAACAAAAATTATATTCAAAGCTTGAAAAACTGCTTAAATGAAGCTGAGGATAGGATTTTGGACCTTGAGGACAGGATCGCAATTAGTGATCATGAAAGGATAGAACTTTTAAACATAACAAAGCAGCATGAAGTGACAATCCAACAGCTTCGAGATGATGCCAAAAGAAAAATATTAGATTGGTAGGCATCATTGAAGAGGCAGAAGTCAATGCAAATGATGTAGCCAAAATATTCACAGAAGTAATAGAAGAAAACCAAACATGGGGAAAGAATCTGATATGCAGATAAGTGAGGCATATAGGACACCAAACAGTCACAATCAACATAAATCTATACCCAGACACATAATAATTAAGATCTCAGACATACAGCATAAAAACAGGATATTAAAAGCTGTCAGAGAAAAGACACAACTCACCTATCAGGGAAAGCCCATTAGAACCATGGCAGACTTTTCAGCACAAACCCTCAAATCAAGAAGACCTTGGAGTGAGATATTTCAAGCCCTGAAAGAAAACAATCTTCAACCCAGACTGATGTATCCATCAAAACTTTCATTCAAATTTAATGGAGAAACAAGATACTTCCATGACAAAGAACAACTGGAGAAATTCATGTCCACCAAACCAACACTGGAAAGAGTACTGAAGGACATACTTTGGACCTGACAGCTATTTTTCAGCATGCACACACTGGGTATTTGAGACCACAGTGTGAGGAAGGATCCAACACATGTTCAGATCAAAGGAAATCAAACTGAGAATACTAAAGTGGTAAACTGCAGATCAATTCTTTGAACAAAAATGGTAATAAATACTAATGGTGACACTGCAGAATTTCCTGGAAATACCAAGATTCAAATGTTGATTGTGCTGTCTCATGGTTAAGGAGCTGTATATAAGTGGCCTAAATTCTCCCAAGCTGTTTTTGGGACTGCATTTCTCAGTGTTGTTGCCTAATGTAAACACTGTAGTGAGATTATTATGTAAAATGTAATAATATAGGTGTGACTAATAAAGAAGTTGGCATAAGGTTGGTGCCTACAATACCTTGAATTCTTATAGTGTCTCCAAACAAATCTATGAAAAGAGATACACCAGAATTTGCTTGAAATAGAAGGGAGCTGTCACTTTTCTGCCAGCAAATGCATGTGTTCCATAACCTGAGACACACAGATGGAAAAATGAGGTGCAGCTGACTAGAAAAGGGGTCAGCTATTTTTTTCCCCAAATTTTGACTAAAGTGCTTTACCTCATATATTTTCCATAGATGTCTGAGAATGTAAGTTAGATACTTTGAGGATTTTGAGCTTCCTGTTCCTCTAAATGGAGTATCAGCCTAGGAGCCTATATTTAGATGCAGACAAAGATTCTTTTCTAAAACACACAAACAAGGTTTCTAAACATTTCCAAGAAATAAAATTTAGCATTTAAAAACAGCTATTTAGAACGTGATTTTTCTTATCAAGTCTGCAGGCATGAAGTTGTCAATCATAAAGGAACTGTTTTGATCCACTCCAAATAGGAGCCTAAGGAATTAGATGGTATTTTAAAGCAATACACCACAGAAGTTTTGGCTGACAATTCTGCTGAAATTTTTATTGAGCTTTTCAGAGAAAGATACCATGTGTGCAGAAAGTAAAAGTAGATCAAACAACATACTAGGAGACCAAGTAAATCCAGTGGGAGACTTTAGATTTCATTTTGTTTTTCTTCTTTTTTGGGTGGTTGTTTTTCTTTTCCTCTTCTTTTGCTTTGTTTTAAATCATACATTCTTTTGCACTAAGTCCAGGTTGCTTATGCTTTGACATGAACTTTATTGTGTATATATGAGATATATAATATAATGTTTTCTACTGTGTGTGTGTTTTGGACTTTTTCAGACCATGCTTCACTATGTAGTCCAGGCTGTCCTTGAATTCATTACATAGCCCTGGCTGGCTTCCAATTCACAGTGCTTCTCCTGCCTCAGTCTTTGTGTGCTGGGATTACAGGTATGCATAACCATGCTTGGCTCTGGAGTTATCCAATATAATGTTAAAGAACACATCTAGTTTGCATAATGGGTTACTATACAAATTGAACCACTTTAAAATCTGCTTGATAGCTGGGAAAGAGAACAAGAAGTCACCAAGAAGCAAGCCCTCCCTGTTAATTAGAGCTATGCATGGGCCAATAGGGGGAGAGCCAGATGCCAGCCCCTCCCTGAAAGCAGGCTGGTGAACAAGAACAGTCAACCCTGCCCACCACCGTCCACTGTAAGTGATCATCTGATCTGGAGAAACACAGGTTGTGATGATAGCTATTAAGATAAAATACAGTTCAATGCTTGTAATGTTTCACTGACATTGCAGGTCTAAAACCACTAGTCTGATCATCTGTTCAAAGGATAACAATACACAATGTAGCATCTATGAGGGATCTTCTGAAGATGGTAGCCATTGTTAATTTCCTATCATCTTGTTTTGAAGTCCTATACCATTGTCATTGTTTTGTTGGGTTGCATTTTATTCTGTTTTGTTTTGTTTGATTTTATTATATCCAAAGGCATGGGCAACTATTTCAAGAATAACAAGATATATTATGCTAGCCATTTTAGATTTGCTTTGATCTTGAAGTCTTTTATTGCATTCATTGTTTTGTTTTTACTGTTTCTATTTTGTTTTTGTTGTTGCTGTTGTTATTTTTACTGTATCTGAATGTATCTGCAGCTATTTTGAAGATAACAAGAGGCATTACGATAATCATTGTTGATTTTCTATGGTTTTTGAAGTCTGTGTCACTTACACTCATTTGTTTTATTGGCTTTATTCTGTTTTTGTTTGCTCTGTTTTATTCTTTAAAACAAATTTTTTTTAAAAAATCTGCTTTATAACTTGGGGCCATATTCTTGACTTTAGAAATAAACACACTGCAGTAATAAGCAAAAAGAGCTAAAGACCAATTATCATCAGCATTCTAAAATTTTAATGTTCCATCTTACTTCTTTTACTCTTCTTACTGCTATACCTAATAAAAAGTAATTTTTATATTTCTCTTGCTGTGTGCTTCCAGTTAATTGGTACATTTTAGTACCAATTCCAGTTAATTGGTACATTTCATATAGAATGTCTATGAAAATAAACTTTGATCTAAGATAATCATGTAATATATGTCCATTCATTTCTATAAAAATGCAACAAGTGATGTTTAAGGCATTTGTGCAGCATCTTTATAAGCAGTGTCTTTGCATCTTGCTTTAGATAATGTCTCAGCTAAGCACTAAGTTCACCAACAACCATACAAGCCCCCTATACTTGTATATCTTTAAACTTCCTCCATATTGTTTGAGTGCATCTCCCAGAAAATACACTATCTGGGAGGAAAATAAGAATATATTGGCTTGTCTGAATGAGCCCACAGACCTATGTAAAGATGGCTTGAATATCCACTGAAAGTTTCCAGTGGATGAGTAAGTAGCTTTCAGGCAGATCAAGTGTCAAAAGAAATTGCCAGCAACCTCAATATCACTGAAGCAGAAGCCTCTTCAGAGAAATAAAGCATTTTTATTTTAAGTTTATGAAATGTTTTAGGAGAATTTTCTCTGTAATCTTGAGGAAGACAATTTTGAATGTATATGAGTTTTTCTTTCTCCAGTGAGGTGATGAATTTTCAAGACTAGCTCAATACACTTACTCATTTTTCTGTTCAAAATGCCTCAAGATGTGATTACTTAGTAGAGAAGAAATTGATTTGAAGTAGCATTAAACTAAGAAATCAATTCATATCCATATGGAGGATGAGAAAACAGCTATAGGAAAAATTTATATATATATATATATATATATATATATATATATATATATGTATATGTATATAACACTAAAATAAAGAATATATATATATAACTAAAATAAAAGTGTATATATATAATATATTAAAATATAACAAGATTATATTTTAAATAGGCCAAATAGATTATTGTTATCCATTTAGAAACTGTTGAATAAGTAATTCACACTGGACTCATTGCTATGTAATAGAAGGGTTAAAATAATTTTTCAAAAATTCCATAAAGTAATTTTTAAACCCATAACAGCTTGGAACTGCTTAAAGATTAACTTAGGAATGATTCCAGAACTCCTAGGGGGAAATATAGCATAGCATGTAGAGGAAATAGAAGTCAAGTTGAAATGAAACACTTTTCAGTCACATGTTATGACAAACATTGGAAAATAAGTGACTTACAGAAAAAAGGAATGCATGCAATCAGTTTCAATTGGAAAAGCAGTTATTTTGAGTTTATCAGTGTGTTCTGCTGTAAGAAGAGATAAACAAAACAGAGATCTTGCTAGAAAGGATCATACAGCTGAGGTACACCGTTCCAGGTTTAAGGTACAACCTAACAGATGGAAAATTTGAAGTTACTAAATAAAGTTATCTTTCCCTAAACATTTTTGGATATATCTAAAACTACATGTTTCCATTAAAACAGTATCTTTTGAAAACTAGGTTTGAAGAAACGTATTTTGTGTCCTGAAATGAAAAAATAAGACTCCTAGGGAAAAAAAAAAAACTATGCAATAAGTCTTAAACTTCAAAGCAGGTGGAAAACTATGAAGTCCATTACTTATTTTACATTAGCTGTAAAAACTTGGTTATACAAACTTTGCTGTAAATCATGAAATTTATGGAACATGAAAAGTTTACTACACAAGGAAACATTGGTTAAAACAGATTCCTCCTTTACTTTATCATTCAGCATAATTCAAATTCATTATAGGTAAAATATAAAGATATTTTTACTTCTGAGAACATTTAATATTTTATTGAAATTAAATTTTATTTGCCGGAGTCCAGCTGCGGCAGGGCTAGGGTTTCCCAAAGGTGGACAGGGAGTGAGTCGGCAAGTGAGAGACAGAAGACACCGCACACCACTCTGTGAGTGAATCTGAATCCGCTTTATTTTTTAGAAGCTGGAATATATATTTGCTAACCTTGGCAGCAACCCCCAGCCCCAAGTAGGAAGCGCCCCAGGCCCAGGGCCAGGCAGAGACAATCCCAAGCAATAGGTATTAATTAACCTCAACCCCAAACAGGAAGTGCCCCAGGCTCAGGGCCAGGCAGGGACAATCCCAAGCAATAGGTGTTAATCAACTCTTTTTACCCCTGTAACATCTCAATCTTGTTATTTAGTTAGCTTGGGAAATGTAAGCCGATGCACCTGGATGCCTGCAGGAGGAAGAGATGTGTGAGACTATCATGCCGCTCCCTACATGGTTTCCCTTATCACTTATGGGAGTATGGCAGTTCCTGTGAGGACAGCACCTGTCTTAGGTCAAGGACTCTTCATATGAACCCAACCAGGCCTTACCCGTTATGGGCCTGCAGGACAGCAATTGGTCCTGTGCCTGTCTTAGGCAGCTGATGGCGTAACATATGTGTCCTAGTTGCCCGTCTTTGGCTGCCTGTAGGACAGCGCCTGTCTTGGGTCAAGGACTCTTCATATGAACCCAACCAGGCCTTACCCGTCATGGGCCTGCAGGACAGCAATAGGTCCTGTGCCTGTCTTAGGCGCCCGGTGGTGTAACATATGTGTCCTAGTTGCCCGTCTTTGGCTGCCTGTCCAGTGTCTCAGGGCAGTTGTCTCACAGGAACCCCGCAAATCCTCCTCCATGAGCTCTCCCACCCAAAGCTCCCGCATAAACTCTCTCACACTACTCACAGAAGGCAAAACCCCGCAACCAGTCCTCACAAAGGGGTTATCTAGAGGGCCTCCAGCAACCCCCCTGGAGTCTCCACCCTCGACTCCATATTGAGCATTACATAAAAATATACACATGTGAACTACACAAATTACAATTATCAGTACAAAACATTCCAAGATCCCCGCGCCCAATTCCCACATGTGGTGTCCTTTTCCTGGAGAAGCGATTGTCACAAGGTGTGGATGGACTAGGACGCGGCATGGACAGAAAAGGGCGCCGCATTTATTGACATCAACTTTGACTAAGAATTAAATATTATAAGTCATCAATTTCAAGCCCCTTCCTATTACAGAAATAGATGTGACCAACAAAGATTTTAGATGATGTGCATTGTTAGAGGTTTGCTGTGGGCATATTATTGGCATGCGTATATCAAAGTCCATGCTTTATTGATTCAACATTCAGAAATATTAAAAGAAAATGGTAGAATAGTGCTCTACATTTCTGCTTTAAACTATAGAAGTTATTAATTCATTGTGAGGAAGAAAACATTAAGAATGGAAGTGGAAAGAGAAATGGGCTGTGTTCTAGCTCTGCATGTTCATGCCTCCTGTTTGCAGGACCACTCAGGGTGAATAGAGCTTGGTGTTCCTCTCTCAGTGGAGAACAAATCTTTTATCATTCTCTTTTCCTTCAGCTCTTTTAAAATGTTATCAGATGTTTTCTAAAATATCCTTTACCTTTTTATTACAGTTTTAATTTTTCTTTTAAATCTCTCTTTCCATTTCAGTCTACCTCTCTCTTCTCCCTCTGCATTTAAGACAGTTAATGGTTGGTTCTGGATGTAAGAGAGTTCATACGTGGCTAAGTCATGAAGAACACAATCCATTTGTTTTAGTCTGTTAATAGTCAAAATGTTACTTTTTTGATTATGTTGCACTCATCATTTGTTAAGCAATTTTCTAAGAAATGATTCAATGATAAAAGTGTGTATTTACCCATTTCTCATATATTGGCACACTTAAAACATTGTGATCATCCACATGTCTTGTACTGCCAAAATCTTTCTTTGGAACTGGTTATGGTTTGGTTCTTGAATGTTCTCCACATGCTCATATGCTGAATCTTTGTTTGCAAGCCTGGTGGCAGTAGCAGGTGATGGTGGAATCTTCAGAATATAGAACATAGTGAGAGAAAGTTAGGTAACTTGAGATGTACCTTTAAAAGGCACACTGAGACTCTGCAGTATTCATCTTTCTCCTTTTGCCTCCCAGCTTCCATGAGGGAGAGACTTCGTCTGCCTCATGCTCCCTGCCATAACATACTACTTTGCCACCAACTAAAGGTTATAGGGTCAAAGAATCATATACTGAAACCTCTGAAACTGTGAGCCAAAGTAAATCATTGTACCTGAGAAATTGTGTATCTCCAGTGTTTTGTCATACTGTTAGAAACTGGACTAACCTAGAAAATAGATAGCAAAGGTAGGGTCATTTAATGTGAGACATAATCTTTTTTTTTTAAAGCATTTCAAACAGCCATCTCTGAGAATGCTTGCCAGCATGTAAATTTCATTTCGTAACTCCATTCCATAGTCCTCATAGTTTTGCCTTTTCTTCCTCTTAACTTGACAGAATTATTGCATCTGTTAACATGTCTGCTTCCACCCAAATACCACTTAAGTCCACATCTTAGCAGCTTCACCACTGTAATTTCCTAAGGGCAATCCACCTCAGAAACCCCTCTTTGTCAAAGAGCTGGCAAATGACTCCTCACTGGAGTTCCATTGAATCTTGGGTCCTAGGACTCTTAATACTGGCTGCCTTCGGATGAATAACCTAGAAATAGACTGAGGTAGAGAACTGTATGTAGGTGGGAATTTACTGGGCAGTGATCTTAGGAAACATAGTTGGAAAGAAGTAAAGGAATCATAATTAGGTAGAGGAAAAAATTGATCTTCAATTGAGTTACAACTGAGACCTCAGAAAATCCTGAGATACAGCATCTCAAATAGGGATAAAGGATCTGTGCCTTCATCAATATATATTTGGCTACAAGATACCATTGCAAGAGAAAAGAGAGGTAGTTAAGAAATATTGTTCCATAATGCTAAGGAGAACAAAATGAAGGACACAGCTGTGCTCTATCAGCAGCCACTATTCTCGGCACCAGGCTCTGATCAGAGAATCCAGGCAGAATGTCACAGTATTCACAACTTAACTACATCTCATCCTTCAGATTTCAGCTTAATTGCTGTTCTGTCTTGGAAGTTTTCCTCATGCTCACCTCCTTCTCCTCCCCTGCCATGTACCACACTCTGCCAAGCTAGGTCAAATTTCATATATATGATCTTAGACTCTTGCATTTTCTTCATAGAATCTATCATATTTTTGATAATTTGTTTGTTGGTGTGATTATTTGATTAAATTCTCTCTTCACTATTAAATTGTTAGTTCTTAAAGGAATAAAGTCTGACACATTTCTCCATCATTATAGCTTCCATGCCTAGCACAGTACCTGTTATATATTAGTGCTCATTCAGTATTTATAAATTTTTTTATTTAAGAGAAAAAGACACAGAGAAAGAACACAAAAAACAAAAGAAACAAACAAAACAATAACAAGCCCCATATAATAACAGTAAAAGTTTTCAAAGCAATAAGATAGGAATTTAACAATGGTTGTAATATTGCTTATTATTACCTTCAGAAAGGTTACTTAGATTACCAGATATAGACATGAAAAATTGATCTGATCATATGAGTATTAACTGTTCTTTTCCAAGAACTAATAGAATTAGTAGTGTAATCATCTTAGCTATCTTATGTGTGTGTGTGTGTATATACACAAATTTACATGTTTCTCCTTTTCCCTTCCCTGTTTCATCTTTTCCCCATCCCAATTAAACTGAAAGAGCAAATGGGATCCAAAATCTACAATAAACATTGTGTAAGGGTAATAAACTACTCAAGAGGAAAAATAACACATTCAATATTTGTTTGAACTAATATTACATTAATGAACTACTACCACCAATGTAACAATGGCATCAATATATGGTAAACTCACTCCAGAAGCTGGAGTGAGTTTACCATATAAAGAGCAAATTTTCACCAAGCTTAATGACTTTCCTGTCATAAAGAGCTGCATTACATAAGGTTCACAAGCATGTAAAGAACTGTACATGAAGCTGTCAGACAGAATGAGACAGCCTAGTAATACTGTCACAGTACCTTACAAAATCAGTGATAGGATAGGTACGATCATCACATTTTAAAGGAAAAATATACATCAAATACTGGCAAGCATATAGCAAAGGAGATATCATCCATTGCTGATGTGAATGAAAAATCATAAGGTACTTTGAAATGCAGTTTGATAGCTCCTTATAAATCTAAACTATATTTTTAATCACACAATTTGGCACACATGCTATTTACCCAAGAGGGTTGAAAACATATAGTGACACAGAAAACTACATCCACCTGTTTATACCATCTTTATTCATACATTCCAACATGTAGAGGCGACCAAATTGTCCTTTCATCAGGAGTACATGTATAAACTATGGGATATTCTAAATAATTAAATATTATTTAACACTAAAGAAATTGTATCAAGCCATGAAAACACATAAAAGAAACTTCAATGTAGATTACTAAGTAAAAGAAACCCACCTGAAAAAGCCATATATTGTAAAATTATAGTGTGATATTCAAACAAAGGCAAAACCATGGACACAGTTAAAAGATCAGTGGTTGCCATGAATTAGGAGGGAGGCCGGGATAAGAAGCACACAGAGGATTTTTAGGGCAATGGGGCTGTTGGATATGATCTTATAATGGCAAACTTCATTAAAATTTGCCCAAAACCATAGTGTTCACACAACCAAGTCTTAACCCTAATGTAAGCTGTGGCCTTTATGTGACAATAATATATTTTCAGTGCAGGTTAATCGGTTGTAAAAACTGTATCATTTTGGTAGAGAATGTTGGCAGTGGGGATAGTATATATGTGTAGGCTCGGGAACAAAATGAAAAATCTCTGACTTTCAGTCAATATTGCTGTGAGCATGAGACTGCTCTAAAAATAAAGATTCCAGATGTACTAATGTTCTATAAATGAAAAAAAAAGGTATACAAATCTATGCCTATTTGCTCTTATCTGACTTGGATGAGCACTCTAGTTTCAGGTTTGTTGATCATGGTGATGATTAATAAGTTCCTGACTATTCTTGTTGGATTGTTCAGTACTGTACTTCATGGGATACAAACAAAGAAGTTAAGTCTTATTTTCTGCTTTATTGTACAAAGGCCTTAATATACCTCATAAGGATTATATGTCCATTTTAATGTTTTCTACAAGAGACAAAACTTGCCATCTGGTACTATAAAATATGCATTTCCAGAACTGTTATTTCAAGAAAAGGATCTGTGCTTATCTCAGATAAAGGTAAGAGATTTGTAAATAGAACATTGATTCCAAAAGTCAATATCATGCTTTGTCACCCTGAATTAAATGGTCATGTTTAAAGATTAATGTAGCTACTAAGGATAACTGAAGCTAATTGGTAAGGGAAACTGGCCGACTGAACCTGCTAAGTGTTCTGTTATGTAACATGTCACCTCACACTCCAAATAATATTAAGTCATGTTGAATTATCAAGTGGACATGTCAGTGTTTCCTTGAGTGTCTGATATATCATTGAGTTTGTTCCATATGCTGTCCTGCCACTCAAACCACACTGCTAACACAAGATTTAGTATTTTCTATGGGTTATGAAACTGAATGCATTTTATTTTGATTCAACGAATGTGTATAGCACGTGTTACGTCTTTTTCTTCTGAGAGTTTTACACAAGTTGGTATATTTGACAAGTAGATTTGGGAACCTAATGTTTTCACAGGTTTAAAAAATCACTGGACATCTGGAGTAAAAGTGGACTTGCTCAGCTCTAAGCTATGCAGTTGCCAGGTTATCTTCCCACACAACATTCAACTGTATAACCACTATAAGAATAATCTCCAGTGGAGCCCTTTGGGTGAGCTATGTTGTGACATCTCCTGACACTCAGCCAACTCAACATGTGAAAAGCATAGCAAGATTTCTATGATCTCAGAACTATTAAAAGTAAGATAACTTGTAGTTGTGCAACAGTCTACATGATACAGATTTAGATTCACAAAACTGTCCATTTGGAGGCTAATTTATAATAGTAGTTGATTGTGTCAGAATGATATGTGTCTTGGGTACGCTGCGAGTAGTCCTGTGATTTTTTTTTTTTAGTTACAATTCTCTATTTCAATAAATTGGGGGAAATAAGAACATCTCTGCATATTTTTAGCCTTTAAAATTGTCACTTTTTATAAACACTTTCATAGGTTTTTTTCTGTTTTTTTTTTCCATTACCCAGAAGTATATAATGATTTTTACCACCCTCTCTTAAATTAATGGTGCTGTTAAACCCTACATGCTGTACCATTATTCCCATGCCAGTGCTGTTCCAGATATTCCTTTACTTCTTTGTTCTTTAACTGTAACATTGGCCTCATAAGTGGTGGCATATTCCTATGTCCATATTTTACCAATCTCTCTAGAGTCAAGAGTTAGAACCTTAAGAAGTTTGTGGTCCTGTGGCTGACATCGATAAAGTTTCTTCCATGCAAATAGTTGATGTGTAGCTGTGATTATGGCCCCAGCATGTGAGATGACAAAAATAAAATGTTTAGTGCATTATCAAAATAGCTTGTGGTCCAGTTTGCCTTTTAAAAAAAGTAAAGAAAAACTGTTTGCAGAGCCTATAATTTTCTTTTGTTCCATAACATTAACGGATTACTTGGTCTGTAAACTGCTTTTCTTGCTTAATGCAAATACCCACTGCAATAGAAATTACCCTACTTTGACTGATGACACCACAAAAGTACAAACAGACCTTGCTACACCTTAAATGATTGTGCTCATTTATTCAGTAGTTAATTTCACTGCACAGAGCTCTGCTTATTTATTCCAAAACAAAAACTGATGGCATACTCTCTTCTGCTTCAGGCTATTCTAACTGTTCTTTACTGATGACATGAAACTTACTTGCAAATAGATTTTTATTTATAAAGAAAAACCATAGTGAAGGTGTCCAAAGGTCTTTAAATCATTGTGAGAATTTAACTTACTTCAATAAGCTGATAGGGCTGGACGAGCAAGGGTTGGGCCTAGGGAGACCCAAGGAAAAGTTTTTCTGTCAAATACCTAATCAAGTTTCTGGAGTAAACTTCATCACATGTTCACACCAATTTAAATCAATGAGGTGTTTCAAAGGAGTTAATAACATGCAGTGGACACTTTCAAAATATTTATTTCTGAACCTAAGGAAAAAAAACATAGCACTATGAAAAGTAAATGTAACTGATTCTTCTACTTGCAAATAATTTTAAGAAGTATTGATTAGAAAAAAGTATTGATTATAAATTATAATGACTCTAACAGTATGTCTTTAAATATAAATAACTTACACTTAATTAAAAAAATCTTGTAGCTGCTGTAGAAATGACTGATTGACAAGAAATGTCTTCATCCAGCCTGAGTACTAGCCTCTTTAGTGAACCAAGAGCATAAATAAGTTCACCACCCTGTCAGGGGTAGAGCTGTGTGATCATTGAGACAGAACTATTTTAAAGTAAACTACTTATTCCATGTTTCCATGATAGTTCTAAGTCCAAACCCCTGTGAATTGTTATCATTGTGCTGGTTTTGCTGGAAACTTTTATAACCTGTTCTCGTTTCACTTAAAACTATAGTCTAAAATTCAGATAGTCATTTCTAAAATATATTGCAACCTTTTTTAATAAAAGGTAATTATAGCTTATAGCTTACTGATACTTGCCTTACACATGGCAAGAGTTAATAATAAAAAAGTTCCAAATAACCTAATTTTCTTTAAAGCCAATAATGTTCTGCTAGCTTTAAAATTGGCTCATTATGGTCTAAATGTTTTTACTTCTTTAAGAGTTAGAAACTACAGTGCAAACTTGTTTATCATCAACTGATTTCCGCCAAGATTTACAATAAATGTCAGGAAACCTGGAATCTCTTCTTGTGATGTCTGATGTTTTATCTCTCAGTTCAGCGGTCAAAGCACCACAAATCTAGGGCAAGCTCAATGTTACTTTCATCACAGATTTGTTATGAACTTCAGGGTGTCAAAAATAGTGCAGTCAGTTTGGAACACAGTTTGGAAGTTCCTCAAAATGTTAAGCTTACAGTTGCTATATGACAACACAATTCCATGTCGAGGTACATGAGGGAAATAAAACCATATGCTCACAAAAATATATATATGAATATTTATAACAGCATTATTCCTAATAACCATATAGTAAAAAGAAATTAAATGTTCCTAAACTGGAAGATGAACACAATATGATACAGCATACAACAGAATATGATTCTGACATTAAAAAGTGTTGATACAGTGAACAACGTGAATGATTCTAGGAAAAACTGCTTTGTGAAAGAACACAAGCACAAAAGCAGATACAGAAGACAAGTCTCTTTATATGAAGTGTCTGCAACAGGTGGCTCTACAGGGACAGAAGACGCTTTCATGTTCACTTAGAACCTGCAGAACAGTGTAAGGTTAGACACGGAAGGGGAAAGTCAGCAGTCATCGCTAAGAGGTTTGAGTTTATTTTGAAGATAAAATTTATCTATTTTTACCTTTTTGTCTTGGAGATCTATTTACATTAATTCTTAAACCTTGCTTCCAATTTTCTAGCTTCAGTCTAATACTAATTGAGGCAAGATTTGCATGGTACTTAATATTATATTTGAAAAAATCACTGAAACATATGCTTAAATTGAATAAATTTTGTTCTTTTATTTCTACATCAATATGGAGATGAAGTGAGTCTTTCTTATTTATTGTACTTATGAATCAAATATATTTAAAAATTTAAGCGTATAAAATTATTTAATTTCGTTTCACTTGGAGGTATAGCATTCAGATAGTCATTTCTGAAATATATAGTCACTTTACCTTTTGATAATAAAACGTAGTTAAAATTTACAGTTTATGGTACTTGCCTTATGCATGCCATGAATTAATGATAAAAAAGTTCCAAATAACCTAATTTTCTTCGAAGTCAATAATATTCTGCTAATTCTAAAATTGACTCATTAATGTCTAAAGCTTTTTAATTCATGGAAAAATGCTTTTATGGATGAGAAAAACAAAGCTAAAGATCATAAACTAGTAGAATAATTCTATCTGACTCTATAAATATTAATCTAAAAGCATGATTAATAGGCTGCTAATGAAGGAGAAGCAGTTTTGTGGCCTATGTCCCACAAACCAGGATAGCTTTCAAAGTAAATGTACATGGTGCCGACCCTTTACAAATGCAAAATGCAGTAAATCAGTTGACTTTGTGCTGGATGCTGAGCAGTATAGTCTGAGAGATGTAATCTTTATTTAAATTATCTTTTAATTGTAATTGGTTCAAATACCTGTTTTTCATCTTTTTATTTTAAAAGGTAAAACAAAAAAAGGAATAGAAATGATACAGAATTTCAAAAAAAGAAGGAAAATAACATTAGTTAATATATTTTGTTATCTTAGAACTAGCCGTTCAGATTGCAAGATCTAGGCACAATAAATGATCAAACAATCAAACAGTGACAGCACAAATTTCTTTTCAATGAACTAACAGAGATTGGTAGTATAGGGATTTATTTTGCATATGTATACACACACAGTTATATATGTATACCTACAAAATACCTGGCTCTTAAAAAATATTTATAGGCTTTTCTTTAGCTGAAGGCAGATAATGGGAAGGCAGCAATGAAATAATTGATAATAACATGTAACATAAGCTGATCAATCTATCAAAAATTTAATTAAAATATAACCTTAATAGTCAAAACTATAGCTATAGACATGAACATAAGACACTTGACATATTTCACTTGACAATGGGAAAGTGATAGAATAACAAAGAAAAAATGAATCTGAAACACCCCGCTTTGTTCTCTTTCTCAGGGAAGGATTTCCTCTACTCTGATTTGGGAGGATTGCTTTACATATTTGCATAGGTATTTTTCACAGGTATTGCACATTGCATAGGTATTTTCACCTGAAAGAGAAGTAAACTCCATTTTAGGTAAATTGTTACTGCTACAGAGATAGAAACTAGAAATAACCAAATTTAGCTCCTGTGATGTGTTGTTCCAAAGACCATGACCCTCTCCATGAGGCCATAATTCCATTTACTCTATTGATTACTAAAAGTAAGTCTAAAGCTTGAAATTATAGTACATACAACCTGCTACCATATCCAAATGAGAAAAAAAGACAATTCATTATTCTATATAAATTTCAAAATGCCTACAGTTTAGCCTTTCATCTCATATATTTCCTTCCTCAAACATTCTCTTACTAGCCACCAAGGTAGAACTTTTGGGTGTCTTTCAAAACATTCTATGTCAACAGATGTAAGGTCTAAACACATGAAGACTCAGCACATTAAGACTGTATTTTTGAATTTTACTCAATCAAACCTGTGTTGGTAGCAATGCAAAATGTCTTGATCTTAAATTGTCATCATTATTTCTGTGATAAAATTGATAAGCACAGTGCTTGACTTTGAAACTAACTGGTAAACAATTCATCCAGTTACAACTCTTTTCCATTTTCCAGCTTGTCATAACATAACTATTGTCTTGTAGATAAGCAAAATCATTAACTTTAAATAGAAAACACAATAACAATATTTCACAATAGCAATACTTTACATCTTACTTTTTCCTAAGCTATTCAAAAATGAATAATTTACATTCCTTAAGCACTGGGGTACTTGACTACAAGGCTAAGTTATTTTTGTACCTCTCTTCAGTCTGTCTTCTCAAACTGACTAATTGATTAGTTTGCTTGTGTTTCAATGAGATAGCTTAACAGCACTTGAAAATGTGTGATTTCTAGGAATGTAAAGCAATCTGCAAATCTGATGCAGAGGTGCTCACCTGTAATCCCAACACTCTGAAGGCTGAGGCACGAAGATCAGCATGAGTTGGAGGATAACCTGGGCAACAAAGCGAGTGCAAAGCCAGCCTAAACTGTATAATGAGACCCTGTCTCAAAAATTAAGATAAAATAAAGTAATACGCAGGCTATGACATTTCATTTTAATGGCATAGACATCTCCAAAAAATCTCTTAAAATTCAAAACTTCAAAGAGTTTAAAATTAAAGTGTTTTTCTTTCTTCATCATAATATTGTTTGCTATTCATTATTTGTGTTTGTCTAGAGTTAGTACGAGGAAAGGGAACCAAGTGAAGAATAGCTATTTTATTCTTAATATGATAGAAAAAAATTAAATTTCTTCAATTGGTACACTTAAATATATGCATTTAGCTTATAAGCCCCTCAAAAAGTAGAAAAACATAACTATGTAGTGTGCAGGAGTAGAGGTTAATGTGGTATTAGATCTTACAATCTATACATTTGGTGAAAAGATATGATATAAGATTGTTATTGCTCCATCAAGAAGCCTGCGTTGTATTTGTTACAAGAGTCTGTGTAAGTTTAATCACTCTGTGCTTGAGAGTTCTCATTTATAATGAGCTAGTGCTTGGAATTTTGGCTGCTCTTATAACTTCAGGAAACTTGCTCATTTTCAAGTTTTAGGCAGTGCACAAAAATTTTGAAAAACACTTACTAGAAGTAGAAGCCATATAAATAAATCAACTTTTTCCTGAATATTTTTACTGGAAAAATTTAAAAATTAGAGGACCAAAATTATTTTACTTCATTGTTTTTACTTGGATTTAATCTCAAGCCAATTATAAACATCTCAAATTATGGTTTATTATTTAATTTTGTTTTGTGACATTCATTATATTTGGCCCTAAGTCATCTTGTTGTAAAGGAAATGAGTTCATTTTGTTCACTAATCTGTAAGAATAAAACCTTATGCCAAACAAATGCATGTGCATATGAGTGGGCAGAGGGAGAAAGAGGTAGTACAAAAAGATGAAACAGAATTTTCAATCTCCTAATTTAGATATGGACAGTCTTTCCTGTATATTTACCAAACAAAGATATATATATATATATATATATATATATATATATATATATATATATATAATTAGGTAAGTTTTGCTAAGGAAGATATTTTTAGAAAAATTTTCAGGCTGGGGATTTAGCTCAGTGGCATAAGCACCTACCTGGCAAGTGTAAGACTGTAAGTTTGATCGCCAATACCAAAAAAAAAAAAAAAAAAAAAGAGAGAAAAATTTTCAGTTAATTTTTGGTATTATGTTTAAAGATAATGTAACTTTTTTTTAAGAAATATAGAAGTCTTTTTTGGATCCTTAGGCTTTTCCAAGCACAAGATCATATATTCTAAAGATAGGAATAAATTGAATTTTGAATTTTCTTTCCTATTCTTTGTTTTATATTTTTCTTTTGCCTAACTGCTTTGGATGAAATTTCAAGTCTTATAATGAACGGGAGTGGTGACAATGGACATACTTTGTTTTTAGAGGAAGTGTGTTCCACTTTTCCCCATTCAATATGATGTTGACTATGAATTTGTCATATATTGTTTTCATTCAGTCATGAATATTTTATACATAGTTTCTTCAGGGCTTTTATTATGAAGGAATTATGTCAGCCTTTTTCTGCATCTTTTGAGATGATCATGTGATTTTTTTCTTTAGTTTTATTTATGTGAAGTAGTATTATGTTTGCTTATTTACATATTTTGAACTTGCATCCCTGGAATGCAATCAACTTGACCATTGTGTATGATCTTTGTAACATGTTGCTGAATTTCAGTTTGTAAGAATTTACTGAGGACTTCTGCATCTGTATGTCTCAAAGATATTTCTTTTCTTTTCTTTTTGTTTCATTTCTTTTTTTCCTGTATTTATCCTGTTCAGGTAGCAAAATGACACTGGCTTTAGAAAATGAGTTCAGAAGTCTCCTTTTGTTCCACTTTCATGGAATAGTTGGATGGCATTATGTATTTGTGGTTCTTTGTTAAAATTCTGTTAACAATGATAGTGAATTTGCCCCATCCTAAGGTTTGCTTAATGGGAGAATTTTTATTTTTATTAAAGTTTCAATTTGATTGTTATTGATATAATTAGGGATTTTTAATATTCTTTTGGTTAAATTTTGGTGATATATATATATATATATATATTCATTTCTTCTAGATGCTCCCATTTGTTGGAACAATTCCTTGAGAAACATTTTCTTACTAGAATCTAAACTCCTTAAAGTGAGAGCATGTCATTATATTAACATCCACACCAACTAGAATAGTATCTAGCACACAATGGTTCTTCATTATTTATATGTCGCGTTGTTTTGTGACACTTACTTATTTATGTGTGAACAATTCTTGTTAGGTACATTAAAACTGCATGTACCTTAACACATACCAACTAAATTTATGGTAATCTAATTGGAGAGACTGAAATTTATGGAGTCCTGAAAAAAGCATTTAAAAAGCAAATTAAAAGATTAATTATTGAGTTCTTTAAAAGAATAAAGATACTAACTGGCTTCAGAAACTTTTAAGAAGTCTGCAGAGAGTGTTCCAATTACAAATGAACCTTCAATTAAACTGACTTTAAAAGATTCTATTTGATGAAAGTTTCCAGTACTCCTTATAATTATAGTAAATATTTATAATTAAAATATTCTGTAAGACAAGCATCTCTAATTTACACTGACCTTTCCAAAAATAATCTTAATTACTCAAATTTTGCTTCTGAGCTGTTTTAACATGTCATTTATTCTTTCACTATCCTGTGATAAACAAGGAAGCATAATTACGGTCTCAGTTGAATTGTGCTTAATAATTCAAAAGATAATCTTTGATCTATTTTATAAAGGGTGCAAGGATAGAAGAAAGGAGTAAGGCACAAGGTAGTAAACATACTATGTGACTGTACAAAGTACTGTGGCCTCACTCAATGACAGAATTGCCACAGTGCATATCAAGCTGCTTCCAGTTTGAGAATGCTTATTAAAGGCTTAGGCCCTTGACTCCAGCGGTGTAGTTGTTTTTGCCTGTCCAGCATCCATTTCCTCTTTCTTTGATAATAGCATTCTAATGTCACTTTGCCAGTCTTTGTTCCAAGGTTTAATCCACCCTGGCAGAAATGTTCAATTCCACTTCTGCAAGATGAAAATAACTCTTAAACTCAGCCAACTCACTGAAAAGCTTTTTCCCTGGAATTGGCATCTTCAGCAAAATAATACAGAAAAATACTAGATGTCTGGTCCTCCAAATTAAAAATCTCTAATGACTATCCATTAGCTTCTACTCTTAGGTCCCTAAACTTTTTCTATCATTCCTTTTTGAAATTCCTACTTCTTTTCCTCTTATTCTTTACCCCATGTTTTTCATGTAACTCCCTTTATATGTGTTTCAGCCTGACAAGTACTCTATTGCACGTGAAAAGCTTCATAGCAAAATGTCTTCCAAGAAGACTGGTTAATTTATAAATAATTCTGTGCAATATGTAAGGTTCTAAGTCTGAAATTTTCTACTAGCTTTTGTTGGGGCCGAGAAACATGGTTTGTAGGGAGATATTGATTGATATTTGATCAAAGTGACAAATGAAGCATATTAACTAACTAGTTCTTTTCCAAAAATTAGGCAGAAATTGTCCTCAAACATAAAAGAGATATTTTAAGAGGTCGATTATATTATAACATTGAAATATACAAAAAGGATACCACTAGTAATCCTAAGTATTTTAGGAATTTTGAAAGAGTTACAATAAAAGGGTCTGAATTAATAGGGAGGTAAAGAGGAAAGAAAATAACAGACAGTGGCTACTATACAATTATAAGTAATTCTAATTATAATTCAAACTCAGAGTAAATTAAGAGTGAAGACCTGAGTCAACCTTGGAGGTGATAAAGTGTTACTAATTAAAGTATTGATTGGGAACAGCTGGACCAACTGAGTTCCCAGCTGGTGATAGAACTACTTGCTATGAGGTTAATATCTTATGAAAAATGGTTTTAAAATTGATCTTAGAGGGTATATGAGGACTAAGACAAGTTTTACACAAATTCTTCACAGATTTAAAGCCAAGATGAAAAAGAAGAAAGCATAAGAAGAAGTAAATTCTGACAAGGAGGTCTTTGTAATAGAAAATAAGAGATTGCAATAAAAAAGACAGAAAACTACTTTATATGGCTTAAATCCTCATAGAGTCAAAGTGATTAAACTAAAAAAGAAAAAATGCTATAACAGTGAAATTTCAGAATTCTAGAAATAAGGAAAAATTTCTAAAAGTGCCAGGGATGAAATGGATTTGTAAAAAAGTATGATTACATCAGAAATTATTAGACATAGAAGGCAAAAACAGTATCTCCAAAACTTTGAGATTTAATAATGTAAAATTCAATATACTAGGTAATAATAATAACCTGCAGAGGGCACAAGAAAATCATTTCCAATTTACTTTTTCATTTGACAGGTATCAGTTGAACACCTACAATATTCGAGGTAGTGTATGAAGTGTTGGACATATATTCATAAAGAAAACGTGTAAAATTTCCTACCTTAACAGAGCTAGATTGTAGTGGTAGACAATGAACAAGTTGAGTAAAATATGTAATACATTACATGACTGTTCCAATCAACAAATTCAACCAGATTTCAATGACACAGTAACTTATTATGTTCATGGATTTTCTGGGTCAGGACTTAAAACTGGGCCAAGCATAGCTCATGCATACACTTTGATGTCTGGGGCTTCAGCTAGAAACACTTGAGAGACAAAAGTCTTAAAATTTTGCTGATCCACAGTCTGGCGATCGGTACTGGCTGGCTGTTCAGGCAATACTTGGGCGCTCCTACCCAGCAGCCAGTGATCTTTCCATCTGGCCTTTCCATATTTTCATTTTTCACCATGTTCACAAGACTCATAACATAGTATCTTCTAGCTATGACACTTGGCATACTAAGGATTTTAAACTGAATGAAACTGAGAAAACTATAAAAGCAGGAAAGTCACCCTCTGAGCTTTTTCCACTGTTCTCCACTAAAGCAGGCTGCTAAACATTTCTCTCCTCTAACCCCCCTGAAATTGGATGATCAAAATTTCATTCCAAAGGAATCCCACACCATCTATATCTGAAGGCCACTAAGAAATTAAACAAACGGATGATGCTAAGCTCCCCATGCTCCCCTTCCACTAGATTGTACTCTTTTGTCTTCCGATTGTACCTTTGTAGGAGTACCCTTGGACAAATAGCTTTTCCCTATGTGTATCCCTTTCACATAAAATTTGTACTAAACAAATATTACATTATGAAATACTAATTTTATATTTATAATTTTATATCCTATAATTTTATAATTATAATACTATGTCATAAAATTTATATTAAATAAGTATTATTTTATATTTTTCGTATGTATTTTGTTATAGGGGTACCAACCAAGATTTCTCAATCATTATCTTTAGCCTACGGAAACCACCTTCCCAAACATGCCTCAGTCTTGGTAGGGGCTTCCTACCTAATACTAGCCTCTGACAAATGTGACAGTCTTCTGTGCCTCAACATGAGGAAGCTCTTGCTATTTCATCATAGAGATCCCAAAGGAATCAGGCTAAGGAAAGTTAGATTTTTTTTCCCTAAAATAATATATTTTAAATATTCTCTCCTGCCATCTCCTACTCTTTAATCCCTTTGCAGAATTTTCCTGACAGTATTTCCTCTATAAGTCATTTTCCTGAAAATGTCTGCCTTAGGTTCTCCATTTAAGAAACTTACCCTGATTCTGTCGGTACAAAAAGCAGGCATTAGGAACAGACCTAAGTATGACATCGTAGGTTGGGGTCATCAGGAATGGCGGTGAGATATACATTGCTGAAGGAAGGTATCACACTGTGACTGTCTCGCATGCTGCAGCAGTGCAGATGCTGAGATGCTCCATGTGGCGATCTAGGACACAGCAAGACTGGAAGGAGGTGCAATGGCTGGTGCAGAGGCAGAGTCCTGGCCATTTTCAAAGAAATCAACGAAGACTGCAGCCTTATGTGGTTGTTTCTGGCACCATGGATAAACTGAAGAGAGACGGATGATGGCTCAGCGTGGTTCATCGCCAAATTCAACAAAGAACGAGAACCACAGGTTCTTATCTCTTATAATCAGAGAGCTAAACACATTAGAGATCAGGCCCAGAACTTAATTACAAGGGAGTAACATTGAAGAGGGACACATTTGCAGCCTAAAAAAGTCTTCTGTTCCAACACTATGAAGCCTAACAGGACCAGGATGTATGCTTTGGATAAAAGCAGAGGTAGATGGAGAAGGGAATCTTGAACACCAGATTCCTCTGCATCTTGGACCTGGAATCACCTCTGGTTAGCCTCAAATAAAGCAAGTAGCTTTAAGAAAAAGGCTGGTCATTTTCAGAAACTAACCTTCTCTCTCCTGTAGCCACTTCACAACTACAATAATTTGAAATGGTCTAAATAATAATACTCTTTCTCTTTTAAAGTTACAGTGCCCTATCTACTAGAGTTTTCCTCTTATTATTTATCTGAAGTGTTGAGTTCTCATTTAGACCTAAAACTTTCAGTTATACCAAGACTTGAAACCACATCAGCATTTTATTACATAATTATCATTTGTCTCTATTTATAAAGTTATACAATCAAAGGTCTGTAAATTTGATCTGCTATTTGCGCTGTTGTTGGCATTTCCTTAAGAAAGAGCCATTAATTACTCATTTTTATTAAAAAAAATTTCTTAATACCCTCACTGCTTTGTTTGAACAAAGCAAAGCATATACTTTTTCTATTGATTTTGAGAGCATAATTTGTACAGAGATCCATATTTCTCACTATGGATGTGAGTTTTGTAATATGGACAAGGGCTTCTTTTCTATCATTTTCCATCTTGATGATTGGGATTTCAGAAATGGCTAATTTGAAAACACAATAGGCACAACAGCATATTAGTTAATTAAAATGTATAAGCAGGGCCAAAGACAAGCTGACAAATGTGGGAAGACAAAACTACTAGAAATCTCTTTTAAATATCAGCAGCATTTGATTTACTCTTATTTACATTTCAGGTCAGCCACAAGGCACAGTGATAATGTCTCAGTGGATATCGTTTATTTTATAGGAAAGCAAAGCCTACTTTCTCAGCCAAGATCACACTATTGCCACAGATTCCTTCTAACACATGTAAGGTTGAGGAGTTTTTTGGGGGGGTTGGTGGTTTTTTTGTTTGTTTGTTTTTTTGTACCGAGGATCAAATTCACAACCTCATACTTGCCAGGCAGGCACTTATGCCACTGAGCTAAATCCCCAGCCACAGGCTGAGGATATTATTGAAGATGATCTCTTTCAAACATATGACAATCCATTTAACATTCTAAGAGTTTTTGTATATAAAGCATTAACAACGGAAGTTTTTTTTTTTTTTACTACATAGAAGTATCTGCCAATATACTCCAGGCTCTGATAATTTATTTTAATCTGAATACATATCAATGTATATTAAATACTGTCACTATTTGCCAAAATGGCTGAGTTTAGTATTTAGAAGTGACCTCCTAGATATATTATTTTTTCCTATAAACTGTTATTCTAACTTTACTTCAAATTTCTGAAATTCATTCTAAAGACTCTTTATTAAAGTTAGTTTTATGAATTCTTTCCCAAGATTGCTTTGATACTTGAATCAGCCTGGAAGAACCTTGTGAAACAATTTTAATAGAGTTTAACCCTAGAATGCTACAAGAATGTATAAATAATATGGTTGATCATTTAACTGTTGGGTAAAATTCTTTGATTAGTCACAGTGTTGCAGTGTGTCTTGTCCATGGCTCAAGTATGCAGGCGCAGTAGAATAAACTGTTGAGAGACTGAAGAAAAAAACCTATAGGCAGTTGTAAGAAATAACATGTATTAAAGCAAAAACAGGAAAAGATCGCTTTAATTGTGACTAACTAGTGAGGGAGGGGTCACAAGAAGTACATGTGGGCCCAAAAATACCACTCAACAAAATCCATGAGGGTGATGTACCTAACATCAGTGTCACTTGGCAAATACAGCGGAACCTGTTTAGGTGAATTATTAAGCAGCAGATTACTGCAGAAAGCGGATTATATAAATTAAATTGTGTATTACATATCAGTGACATCATTCACTTGCTTTGTTTTGTTGTATGACCAGCATTCTGAGGGACAGCTGACTTAGCAAATGGACAAGAAGGTGCTTTCTACAGATGGCAATAGTTCGTTCAGTTCCCCATGTCCCTCATGTAATTGTTACTCAGTCCAGTCCCTGTCCACTTAAAATGTCACCTTGACTTGGCAAGAGTTTTGAGAACACAGCATAAGTATATTAGGAGCATGGTGCTAAATGCTCTAGTTTTTCTCAGAGCTGTGAATTATGACCCCAAGAATCTATTTTGAAAGGTCAGGGACATCATTCTGCCAGTGCTTGATAATCATTTGCCTTGTACAACATATGCTGCTGTAAGCAGGATATTCCCAAAGTTTGCTTTAATGTTTGTTGGTCCATTGACTTTCTTTAAAGGATGACATAGAGAAATGAGTACATTGGTTTTAGCCAGTATATCATTTTTATGTTTTATAAATTTTTACTTTTGTGTATTAAACTGCTATATATTATCATGACATATGGATGTTGAGTTTTGTAGAAAAAGCAAAAAATAAAATTATAAATATTGGCTATAGATCTTTAATTTTATTTTTTCAGTTATAGTTCATATCTTACACCCTATGGTACTATTTTCTCAACAGGATTAGTTTGTAATTAATTTAAAGCTCTAAGACAGAATGTAACAAGAATTAAGAATCCTTTCAGTCTAGGTCTGAATTTAATCTGAGTGTGTTCCAAGTAACCCTATAAATATTTTGGAGACAGCATCAGATTTGTGTGAATCTTTCTGAAGCTATCAGATGGAAATGATGGAAGATGTGAATTTTAACCATTTCCTGGAAATTTAACAAAATTTGAATCATTCGAATCATAATGTGAACTGGAAGATAATTATTGGCACTGTATAAACTATTTCTTGTTTTGTCTTATTGCAGATTATATAATCACCTAGACCTACCTTTTGTTAATTATATTTGTAGATAGTACTTCTAACTGAGAAAAAGGAGTTCCCACAGTACTGTCAGAAGTGAGATCCCTGTGTACTCATGTTACTCCACCCATCCTAAGCTCTCCACTGGAAGGTTTACACTACTGTTTATTTGGGATGGTGAAAATCCCCCCAAAGGTCTGTGTGTTAATACCTCCTCTTTGGGGAGGAGGTAGAGACTTTGAGAGATGAAGTTTTGTGGGAGATTCTTAGGTAATGAGAGTTGCCATGAAAGGAGCTACTGGGATCTCTACCCCTTCCTCTTTCTCTTTTGCTCTCCTGCCTATGAGGTGAGCTGTTTTGGGTTCCCACATGCTCTCATCATGATGTTCTGCTCTGCTACAGGTTCAAGTCAACAGGGCCAATCAATCATGGATGGAAACCTCCACAACTGTGAACCACAATGAATGATTTTTCTTTCTATAAGTTCATTTTCTCTGGTATTTCACTGTGATAATAGAGAGGTGACTAATACAACCACGTTGTATTCTAGATTCCAATAATGGTGCTCACATGTTGATTTAATCTCCAGTGGGAGCCTGAGAGTGACAAAAAACAAAATGTTGTATTGAATCTAGTGATCTATATGTTATGTTCAAATTCCATAGGACTCCAGGCCTAGGGTGATTAAGAATAAGAGGTTGGGAGGCCATTAGTGATACTCATTCTTTCCTTGTTAAGTAGTTCCCATAAATCCAAGTAGTTTATTTTCAGCTTGCATTTAGTTACATGACCCATAATGCGGTGTTCAGGTATTAGCAGACATTGACGTTTATCTTATTTGATATGTATTTTAGGTTATTTTCTTATTTTGGGGGTACACCTTCCCAATGGTCACATGCTTATTCTAAACAGTCAAAGCAGTATGCTACATTCTGTTTCCAATGGAGGGTGCCATTGGATTTGGCAAAGGATTTTAGTAGATGAGTGTCTAAAGCAGATCTCAAACAGAAATAAAAATGACTGGAATGGCCTTCCTCTCTCCATCCAGCTCTATCTTTACTGTAGTAGTTTCTTTTCTCCAGATGTTCTGCTATGGGAAGAAAAAGAAAAACTGAAAAGAAAATAAGTTAGGAACATTTTTCAACAATCTTAGAGATAAGCTTTAGTGTTATGCTTTGTGAAGTCAAGTTTTATGTCTCTGGAAAGAAGGTCAAGTTGCAAACTAATTTGCAATCTAAATGCTTTAGAGTCTGTTTTCTGGAACCAGGTAAAACTTGGCAGAATGAATTTAAGTAAACAAGTCTTGCAAGAGTTTTGGTTGTCATTTCTCTTTTATTAAAGATGCATAAGTTCATTTATTTGGAAGACTGGGGACTAAGAGATTTATTTTTTAAAAATCATGTTTTGGCATTTGAAAATATAATCTATTAAAATACAAGCCACTATCTTGAAAGTTATTCATTAAATAAAGGAACACTTCAATGTACAGGCACTTCAATGGGATTTTAAATTCTAGAAATCCCATTTTATACTACATACCATAGAATGGCATTTATTTAGGGTATGACAACTACTTGGCAACACAAGTTCGTGCTTTGACTGACAATTGCTGAATCCTCTGTTCCTGAAATACAGTCATTTCCAGGGGGATGTTAGCAGTTTGTTAGAGTTTGGCTTAAATTGCTGTTCTACTTCTACTTTTGGACAGGGAGTACTTTCACCTAATTAGTCCTGACCCTTAAATAGTCAATCTGGATTAACCTTGACCTCTGGTACCTACCTTCTTCCTTACATGTCTATCATCAGTGTGATCAATAGCAGGGAAAAAAAAAACCATGCCTCTAGGCTGTTAAATGTTGCTGAAGTCCTTTGTTATGAAAAACCAATTTACTTCTCCAAGATATTGATTGTTGACCTTTAAAGTCAAGTTTGCTTGACTTCAGAGACAGGTTTCTTAACCTATGCTGAAAGTTAACTTGTTCCTAAATTATTTGTTCAAGGAAAATAGTTATTTTGTTTTTTGAAAAAAAGAGATAACTAAAAACCCTTCCCCAAAACAGTTAAATTTTAATAGACATTAGATAATTCTGCATTCCCTCATGTAAAATTTGCACAGTTTTAAAAGTATCCTTATTAAACTAAGTTTACTCAGTTACTAATTGCAAGGCTAAATTTTCTTTTAATCTTAAACAAAATAATCTTTCTATACACTACTGTTGTAGGGCCCCACAAACATTAAACACACACATATGTTGAAAGGTATGTTCTACTGAAATGCATGTCCACAGTTTTTCCTTAATTTATCTGTGAATCAATGGCAGACCACTTGCCAGCAAAAGTCATAGAAGAAAGGATTGATGTCACTCTTAACAAACTTATGTAAATATTGAACTCTAATTCCTGCACAAGGGAGGTATTACAAACCACACTAATATACGGAGTATTTATCATGTGCCAGATGTTTTGTCTTTGAGTTTAGAACTTGAAATCTTGAAGTTAAAGAAGAAAAAATCAATTTTTGTAGCTTTTTTTTTTTTAACCAGGGATCAAACTCAGGACCGTGCGCCTGCAAGGCAGGCACTTATGCCACTGAGCTAAATTCCTGGCCCTGTAGCTTTTTTTCTTTTTAATTGGAAATAATTTTGTAGTAAATTGCTTCCTCTTTATATAATGGAAAAATCATTAATTTGATTTGCTAGAAAAAAATCATTACACTATTACAAGGATGTGTTAGTTGTTTTCTTGGATCACTGGCAAACAAACTGATAAAACACCAAACAATCAACATTCCTTGTTTAATTTGCTGATTTCATAAATATAATTATTTTTCTAGCAGACAAGCAAAAGTAGCACTGGTAACTTCTGATTTAGGTTCTTTGTACAAATATTCTACTTCATTCTTCACTGTTTGGCCACTAATTAAATCTTCATTATCAAAATATTTGACATGGTTAAGATTTTATTTGATGTAATTGAGCTGTGAATTTAACAAGAATTATTTTCTTGCTTATTTTCATTGCTTGATCAGTAATTAAATCCTCATTAAATAAACAATTAGTAAAGCCTTTTTCTCATATTGCATGTTGTGGATGCAAGGGTGATCTGGCTGCTACATCTGTCACCCTATTGATCCCCAGGGTCGATTTGGTTGTTCTGGCTGGCTAGGCAGGTGTCCCCTTCCTTCTTCACTGAGGTGGCTCCATGTGACTCTTTCCCAAAGCTATGCACCAGGTCGAAGAGCACAGCCACACCCGATAGAGGAGCACCGTTTTTGTGATCAAGGGCATAGAGTTGCTGCACTGCTCCCCTATCAGAACCTCCAAACAAGCTCTCAGTCTGCATGCTGGCCGATCACCCCCATCAGAATAACCGGTTTTGTAAACTCCATGTTACTAAAACAACAGTAATACCACCTCTGCATTAAATTTTTTGTTTCCTGACATTTCTTAAGTTATCTTTGCAAGTATAATTGTATTATTGTTTATTGGAGAAAAAGCTCAGGGATCATAACTTAAAAACTCCCCAAACAAAAACATATTAGCTTTAATAAATACTAGGTAGATTCTGAAATATATATATATTCATTTTCTTTTTAGAAAATATGTATACTGCCTTTGGAAAATACTATGTTTTAATGTCATCTTACCTTATTCTTATATTTTTAAAAAATGTTTCCTTTAGTATGTTAGGACACGTGTGCAGTACATAATCTTTTATTCTTATAGCTTTTCATTCTATCACTTTAGAGAGCTAATTATTCTCAATGATCAAATAGATCAAAAACTAATCAAGGTACACAATTTACATATGTCTTATCAAATATGAAATTAAAATAATTTGTTGAAATATTATAATTACCATCCTATTATTCTTCTCAAATATTCAAAAGCATTACTTGAAATTTGAGTATCAGACCAGGATGATATTTTGTTTGATATTTTGAAAATGTAAGTCACATTAAATTTTTTTTTTTGTACTGGGGATCGAACTCATGACCTTTCACTTGCCAGGCAGGTGCTTGTACCACTGAGCTAAATCCCCAGCCCCTGACTAAATAGTTTTACAACATAAAATATTGATAATTCTAATAATCTCTGTCTACATCTATTTGTCATTCATTCATATTATGTTTGGACACATGCACACACACACACAACTGCACAAATATAACAGCAACCTGATTGTATAATATTGCAAAAAATTCCTTAGCTAATATGTTCAGATGTTTCATTACTATTCTCAGTAGTTATTATCTCTGAAATTACAAATTAGGATAGAAATTAAAGCACAAAAATGCATGCTTTTTATTAATTGAAAACAATATTTTGCAATGGAAAAATCTTTTTTTTTTTAGTAATTATACTTAAGAGGTAGAATTTTAAGAAGATAACTTGCCTTATGTATTTAACAAAGTGCTTCTCTTTCTCAAGTGGTTGATAAAGTTAGTAACATCTAATATAGAACCTCTACGATTAAATATTAACATTTGTTTTAAGGACACATTACGGAATATATAAAGAAACATGTTGGGGGTAGTCAGAACAATGTATCAATATTTTCTAAAGTTTTTCAGTGATGATCATGACTGCAGTACTTTTTTCTCTTGAGTTTTCAGCAAAAAATATCTTTCAATGTTTAATGTATACATTAGGTAGAAGGCACAGGGCTAGGTATGGGAAATTTGAAGACTAAAAATATAGACTCTGTATCATTGTTTACATTTTAGTAAAAAAAAAAAAAAAAGAACAAATACCCAGAATATGATAAAGTGAAATTCTATAGTAGAGGTGATAAACCTCAGTGATAAGGTGAAGGCAAGAAAAGGAAAGATGTAATTTTTAATCACAAGAGTAGGCTAAGGAATAATTTCAAAAAAGATACTCAAATTGTAATGCCAGATCTGCTTACTCTCTGCTTAGTGTTTTCTTTTCCTTTTAGTTTACTTGTAGCAATTTGGCTCTATTTCCTGGAACAACAAAAATTTCCAGAAAAAAAGCATTTGGTGCATGCCCTCTGTTACAGAAATTCTTATTCAAATAATAAGGACTGTGCAACTCTAACACTGGCAATATTTTTTACTGTTCTCATTTTGATCTTAGGAAATATTTATTTAAACCACAGATATGATTTAAATAGAGCCAATTTAGTTTAGAAAGTCCTTCTTTGATTATTAACAAGCTATTACACAATGACCACAAATATTGAGATTTTAGACATCTTTTCACTTGTATCCCTTAATATTTTACTGAACTAATAAGAATAAATTCTTCTTATCTTTTAGTATGTGTTAGTGTCAAAGGAAGATTGATCTGGCAAGACAGGCAAGACACACTTTACCAAAACTATTGCAATAGGAGAGAGACATTAAAAGCATCTCTACTGAAACAAGAAGAAAACTAGTGAGAAAGTACTGTACAACATTAGAATTGAGATGAATCAGGATTATTAGTTCAACTATATATGTTTTAATCAAAATTGGTCCTCTCTCCCACAGTGACTGGGAAATAAGGATGCTATCACTTAAGATTAATTTCAAAGAATGACAAAGAAAGATATTCCTGGATTCTTAAGTTCAAAAAAAGCTGGGTAAAGATTTGTTATACCTCCAAAGGTTGGCAGAAGAATTGCAAAGTAGAAAGTTGCCTAAAGTAACTGCTTTCAGACAAGGAAAGTCAAGGGCCTTGTGTCAGGAGGAAACCTGTCTAAAGTGTAGCCCAGCTAAAGGACGTGCTAAGGATGTTGTTGTCCCTGAGCACTGAATTAGTGTATATTTCCCTTAATGCTTATAAACATGTCTATCAGATGTTATATTGATTTTTTAGTTAAAAAATTGCAACAACATAATATCAAATAAATTATTTAAGAGTACAGAACTTTTAGGGAGGACTAACTGCAGAAAAGCATTATCTCATCTGAAGTCTTTGGTTTACCTATGGTACAACACAACTTCAGAACAGCCCATTAGAGTTTATAAAGCAGTTTTCATAGTGAATCTCCACAGTGACCTTATGAGAGTTGCACTTTTTATTCAAAGTAAAACTAAATTTCAAAGTGAAACAGAATTGGTGAGTGATATTTCATCTTGTTACTCTCCAGAAGCTGCCCTATTGTAGGGTTCACTGGGATACATACTTTAACACATCATGAAAAAGAGTATGAACTTGGCTCATAATTGCTGATTTCAAGGGTTTATGTTTTTAAAAATTCAAGAGAAGTTTTATAATCAGCAATTTGTTATTTCCAATTAACTCAGGAGAATTCATAGTTTCTAGAGATACCAATGCTTATGCACATCACTCAAGAGGACGCATTTCCTTTCCTTGTGTAGACATTAAAATCCAGCTCCCTTACTTCTCAGACCAACAGCCTTCTCTCATTTCTTATCCCATCCTTGAGTTCTTACTGCTGAGGTTTGAATTCTAGTTACAAGTTTGGCTCCTGAATCTGTTCCTACTTTTCTTGCAACTCAGTTATGAATTTAAAAGATGTCTTTTGTCTTGTTAGCTTTTCTTTTTTAGTAACAAGTTCATTTTCAGATTATTCGAGACCTTCATAGTCTCTGTTGTAGTCAGGGGTTGTGCAGAGAACAATTAGAATCAGGACATGGAATTTATATTATTTTATGATGGTCCCTTAGAGTTAATACAAGAAAATGCAGGAAATTTATCTACAACACCAAAGACATAGAACACTCAATTCAAGGGCCTGAATCCCACAGCAAGGTCCCACATGAGTCCAGATGAAGACCCAGAGCTCATGACAATGCCTCCCACGAGTCTAACTGGAGGTCTAGAGCCCACAAGAAGGACTCACGCCAGTCTCTTTTACCAGTCCGTGCTGGGAAGGCCCAAAGGTCAGCGGTGGAAGCTAGAAAGTCTACGCCACCAGGCTGAAGTTGCTGTGCTAGCAGGTTGAGGGTTCTACCCTGCAGCTAAGTCATGCTCAAAACAAAGACCTAGGGCTATCCTGAAAAACACCACAGCCATCCTCAGTGACATGGATTTTTCCGAGCTCCTCCAATGATAAGCACAGTCGAGTACAACCCAGGAAGCCAGCATGACGAGTTCATCCTGGAGATTAAAGTGGCACACCTCTTCCCCTTGGGAGCCAGGAAGCATTGCTTGATGTATGGACCAGAGCTCCTCCAGGAGAACGAACGGCTCAAACAGCAACACGTAGGAGAACCCGCAATGCCTCAACACCTTAACACCTCAACGCTTCCTTCTCCACATCTCTATTTATGCTGGCAACTCTCCTCAGGTGAAACATCTATGCTCAGCAACCATGGTGATTTAATTCCAGTGGCGTTAAGTTGACCACCAGTTTCCAATCCATAACAGTCTCATATGTGTTTTCCAAATATGCTGATGTAGATAATTATAAATGACATTTTGATTAATGATGGTCTGCACATAAGGTCTTGATCCCATAAGGTTATATTTTCTAGTGACAGCATAGCCATCTTGTCAGTGTAAATGCAGTCTCTGATGTGTCTAAAATGTAAGATCACCTCAGGCAACACTCCTCAGATGTTACCCCTTCATTAAGTAGTTCATGACTGTATCAGTGACTGACTTGTGTAGTCAAGAATATACATCATTAAATAAACTTTAATGCACACTCATTATGCATTAATACTTGAATTTACTTGAAGGCTTCAGATTATAGAGTGGAAGTATATTTTTGTGTACTCTTTATCTACAGACTGCTTAATGCAGCTGAATCATGCTGCAAAAATAAATTACATTCTTGGTTTCCCATTTGAAACTTGCAATATGTATGCTAATCTGAACTCTTGCTCAGCACCAGCACTTGCATTTCACAAAGTGGTATAGAAGTGGAGAACCATTCATAAAAATAAAAAGTGTTCGTGGATATTAAGTCAATCCTCTATTCTTTGTTCAAGTATGGTGTTGTTTTAAATGGAAGTGACAGGTGTCAGCCTAAGTAAACAAAAGTGCTGTTTCCACAAGACATTTTTCCAGTGATTTGCTGCTAAATTGCCATTCATCAAATTAAATTAATTTTTTTACTCCTTAGCCTCTTACTGCAATTAGATCAATAGATCATAAATTGAGTTTCATTGTGGGACAAAAATAAAATTTCAACTCATCTTCTTTCCACCTGTAATTTCCTCTGATTTCTTTTTTCTAATTTTATTATGTTTGAAGGCTTCCCTATTGCTAAAAACACAGAATCCATTCCAAAGTTTTCACCTGTCTTCATTGTACTTTAACCTATAAATTTCACACATTTGAATATTTGAAAACTATTTTTCTTTGTGCAACCAGTAAATTTCACATACTTGAATATTTGAAAAGTGATTTTCTTTGTGCAGTTAGAATGTTTTTAAAACAGAATCATCATTAAAATATTGTAATTTGACATTATATTTTCCTTTTATTATCAAGGTATACATTTATTTTCAAAGGTATATAGACACGGGTATAAAAAGAAAAAATAATTTGCATTTTACCTAATATGACATTTTATAAGACTATATTTTTATAAATTTACATTTTTTCTAATACGGTTTGCTCTTTAATCTATTTTGGCAGAAGGAATATAGTAAAAACCATATTTATTTTATTTCGTGATTGTCCAATTTTCCTAGTAATATTTATTTTTAAATTATTTGTCTATATGCTTAAAAGATACTTGAATTTATCATTTACTGTGCATTTTCACAAATAAATTTGACAGATTTTTCTTCCACTACTATCAAATTAACTTTACTATGCAGCAACACAATAACTTTGACATCTTGTAGAACAAATAGCCTCTGTATTCTTTACTCATTTACTTTAGATTCATCTAGCATCTAGATTCATCTATCAAGTTTGTTATTCTAGATTAACTTTAGAATCATTTTTTCCAAGTTAAAAACATCCGTTGGGGTTAGTTGGTTCTATGTTACATTTAGAGATAATTTTTTGGTTAATTTAAAAAACTTACAAAGCTTGATTCTTGTGCAGGATCATCTTCATCTACCTCTGCAATCAAAACTCTCCTTCTTTACCCTGCATTATGCCCTGGGAGACTGACTTCTATGGACCTTAACAATTGGCGTAGCCTATTTTAAATGAATACAGGCAATGAAAGATTCAGGAGGACAACAGTACAAAAGAATTCTTGTTCTTCAGTTATTTGTCTTCTTTCCCCTCAGGCAGGTCATCAGGTAGAAGTGACTCCTTCTTTTAGCCCTTTTTCAGTAGCTCTCTTGTTATGTAACCCAAATTCAGATGACTAAATTCATATGCCCTGCTGAGCTCTCTGTCCTCTGAGAGGTGAGGGTTCCCATACTTAATAATTCTATGATGCTCTCTCTCTCTTCTTAATTTTCTACTTACGAGCATCCTCACTATTCCCAATTATCTATTTAAATGTGACCTCTGATTTATGTTAAGAGTGCCTGATGCACAGATTAATGAAAAACAGAGAACTTTAATTCTTCTTTTGTGTTCAATAATTTTGTATATTTATTAGAAAGTTCTTGCATACATTTTTGCCAAATTTATTCTTATATTTTATTTTTGGAGGTGCTGCATAAATATTATATTAGTCAGTTTTCCCATCACTGAGATCCAATACTTGACACCCACAATTTAAAGAAAGAGAGGTTTCATTTGGGTCATGGTTTTAGTGGATTCAGTTGATCTGGCTCCATAGCAGAAAATATTGTGGTGGAAGGGCCTGGCAGTACAAAGATGCTTAGTCCATGCTGTCCAGGAAGTAGATCAGAGGAGCAGAACCAGAAATAAAGAACAAGGGAACAGACACAGATCCCAAAGTCATGACTCACTGAGACACACTCTTACATGTTTTACTAATCCTCTGAGCAGTTTCAAGCCAATGAAATTGGTAATCCACTTTAATAATCACGGAAGCTGATGAACCCTCTATATAGTGCTTTAAGTCTTTAGATTTTACTCCAGTTTAAAGGATTTTAAAATTATATATTCAAGAATATTCATACATGGCTCTTATAACCTGATGCTCTGAAATCCACATATATAGTAAAGAAGTAAACAGAGAAACAGATATTCTAGTAATTTTAGA
The DNA here is from genome assembly GCA_004027455.1 of Hydrochoerus hydrochaeris. Lineage (NCBI taxonomy): Eukaryota > Metazoa > Chordata > Mammalia > Rodentia > Hydrochaeridae > Hydrochoerus > Hydrochoerus hydrochaeris. The sequence continues at coordinate 131,502 of PVLA01005917.1, forward strand.
AAACAAGAAGAGTTAATATTTTTGCTTGTTTGGCTCAGATATTAAATTTTTCATTTCTTCAGTAAAGTAAATTAGTAAACTGAACACTGTTTTTGCTGAATGTTAGAGACAAACAGATGAGAAACTCAGATTTAAAAAATTAGGACAAAGCATGAAGCTGCTCGAGTGAAATCACGGATCTATGTCCGTCAATGCTAGCATTAACTCAGATTTGAATTGATAAGACATTTGTCAAACCACATGAATTAGATCAGAAGGGCTGCCTGACACCACATTCATCACTCACACTATTCAAATAAGAGTTCATTTTCAAACATAACAGCTCTTTTGTGCTTCCACAAAATCTCTTAGAACTTGGCAGGTAGAAAATATTCCTTCATCAACATTAAGGATGATAAATCATGGCAACCTATGCATTTACTTTTGATTTGATACACTGAAAGATACTCCCTTTGCCTTCCCAAAATACATAACACTATTTTATCCATTAGAAGGATACAAATTCCAGTTATTAGACATTTTGCAGAATACAAGACCAATAGAGATCAAAATGTTTTATGTCATCAAAAATACATGTAAGAAAACCTGTCACAGGCCAGAGATGCCTAAGGAGACATGATAGGTAAATATAATGTTGATCTTGAGTGAGGTCTCAGACAGATAAATGATGAACAGAATAAAGAGTTTATAAGGGAAACTAATGAAGTCTACTAAAATTGATTTTCATTAATAATATGTAGGTATTTGTTAGCTGTTAAAAATGTATATTAATATAAGTAATGAGACATATTAATTTTAGGAATATATGGGAACATTCATCTCCATCTTCACATCTCTGTTAATCTAATACTATTGTTAAAAAAAGATATTGCAAAATGCAATGAAATTTTTTCATTCCTTTCTGAAGAGAATGTAGGCACACATAATGTAAAAAATATAAGACAGACAATTATTGCAAATGAAACTAAATGAACTTTAAGCAAGTTTAGTTTTCTGGTGACTCTTGTCCAATATCCAGAGTATGAAAATAATGCTTTGCTTCTAGCAATGTGTTTCCTTGAGATTGGAGGAAGTGTGCATTGGTCTTGCATATCTCAGCACTGCCACACTGGAAGTTGGATTTGACACCAAAATATTAAAAAAGAAATTCTTAATGGACTTTAATTTTAAAAAACAAATTTTCAAGCGAATAGTCATATCATTTATAACCCGCAGACCACTGAGACTGAATCACTTCTGACAGGCACCCACACCAAGCAAACAGAACAGCACTGCCATATTAAAGTATATATGTATAATGCAGCCAGTGTACCATCCTCTGCTTGGTTAATGTAGGAATTTCTAGTCTATTAAAATTAAAAAGCACTGGCACTGATATGTCACATATTTTTGAAGAAAAGCTACCCACATGTATGTCATGCTACTTTTTGTGACATACATGTGCTAGATTTTTAAAACCAAGTATGCTTACATCAAAATGAATGGGATTCCATCTTTCCATGATTGAGTAAGAGGAATGGGATATTGAGAAATGTATTTATTTTATTTGTGAGAAATCTGTTAACTTTTAAAATGAATAGGAAGAAAAAATATTTTCAAGAATTTACTATAAATCTAATGAATTAGTCAATGAAAGGTATGTAAGTAATACACTGCTCTATAAATTAACACAGTACAAAGAGTAATTATAATAATTCTTATAAGATTTCATGGCTGATAGGTACAATAGGAGACAAAGACCTGGCAGGAGAGTCCCATCAAAAGGGCGGAGAGGTGAAGAAGAAAGGAGAGAGGCAAAAGCAACAATTTAGATAATGATCAATATAATGATCAAAAGTTCTTCATTCAATTCAATGCCCATTTTCAAGAGTTTATAAACACTTCTAGAAAGCTACAAAAGGTGACATGGTGAGGTGGTTCCTTGGTCTGTTATGTCACCTCACAGTTAGCTCACTAGTACTGTAGCTAGTTTAAGGGGCAGGATAACATCTGTGACCAGGGGGCTATCTAAACTCAGAACAGATAATAGGACTGATGTTCTGAAGTTTTTGATACTGACTGTCTTTAGGACTCTCAGTGAAATGCTCTGTATTATTTCATGCTAGATGCACAACACTTTAGGGAGATTAGAAAACTGAGGTTTAGAGATGAGGAAAGATTCTTAACATCAAAGAGCTACCAATAATCTTACTGTTTCTCCTTCCTAAGGTTGACACGTTTGCATATTTCAGGGTAGATGACCAGGTGCAAACCTTTATGTATGTGAGTTGCCACCCAGACATACTAAAACTCCAGTTCTATTCACAACAGCTCTTACTTTTATTGAATAAATCAGCCTTACTCTTGCTTTGCTTTCTTCTCCAGAAATTTCACTTTCAGTACATTTAAATGTCTTTTGTTATTTACAAAATGGATCAATTCTGTAAGCCCCAAGCACTTATAGGATGTTAACCAGAAAAGAAAAGATTTTCTACTATGTTTCACCGAAGTTTTCCTAGGATCTTATTGTTCTTAAATCAATTTATGCTTTATCTTCATGGGTTTCCTAGAAATTTTTTATTCAGCATTCACAAGAATTCACTTACTTCATCGGTTTTTCTGATATTTGCCATTTTAAAATTGTAGGAAGGAAAACTACTTTCCCCAGGAACTTTTGGTAACTTTATAAATATCCAATCCATTGTGAAAATAGCATCTAACGCAGTTGGTAAAGGCATAGAAACTATTTTGAATCTAGAAAGAAACCAAATTTATGCTGAGAAATTTTAATCACTCCATCACCTTGTTTTTAAAGGTAGTCTAATGGTAGAAAAAATAGTATGCTTACCTCAGATACCTATGCCATTTCTATTAATTTAGTAATGAGAAACAGTAAAAAAAAACAAAACAGGTGCAAAAAAATATTCAAGCAGGAGAGGATTTCAGTGATCATCTACTTTGACTCACTATTCTATAGATGCGAAAAGAAATACTAAAGCTTAAGAGACTTTCTCTAATTCACATAGCCAAAGAGCAACAGAACCAGACCTATGTCCTAGAAGTTTTTTTACTGCGAAGTGAAATCTAATCACAGTAAGGAAGAGTAAATTACTATAACTATAATGAATTTTTAAAAAGTTCTTCCTACTGAAATCTTCAGGAAATGACTAAATTTTTAGATGCTAATATTCCACTAAATTAAACATTTTCCAAACTAACCACCTCTTAATTTTTTGAATTTGTTTTACTTTAAATTGATTTTAAAATTTTAAGCCCCATGTTGGAAAAATATGATGTGTACCCAAGCTCATCTCAATGACCTCAGTAAAGAGATACCACCATCCCTATTTTATAGTTGAAGAGGGGGATGTAGAGAGAGCTGTGGAAACTTGCCCAATGTGATTGTGATGTGAAAAGAGTTTACCTGTGATCAAGCTCAGCATTATTTACTCTACTATTCACTGATACACTCCCCCAGAGCTTTACTGGGTGCTCACCTTTTGTATTCACTGATACACTTCCCCAGAGCTTTACTGGGTGCTCACCTTTTGTATTCACTGATACACTCCCCCAGAGCTTTACTGGGTGCTCACCTTTTGTATTCACTGATACACTCCCCCAGAGCTTTACTGGGTGCTCACCTTTTGTATTCACTGATACACTCCCCAGAGCTTTACTGGGTGCTCACCTTTTGTATTCACTGATACACTCCCCAGAGCTTTACTGGGTGCTCACCTTTTGTATTCACTGATACACT